>PVJN01007259.1:0-70720 GCA_004026805.1 Lasiurus borealis | reverse complement strand
AATACATTAAAATAAGAAGATAATAACATTCAATTAAAGGCATAAGACACATTTCACCTTAAAATGTTTTTACCCTTGAAGTAATACCAACGGAAGAGGATAAAATAGGGTATTAAGACTTTTCAATTACGCTAAATGACTTTAATCCTGAGAATGATGTCCTACTTTAATTAGAAGCTCTTCTCTTTATTGCAACATGATGGATGTCCACTTTATTAGTTTCAAGTGTGACACTATAAGCCCACTTTACATAAACATTACCATGTTGTTAAACCCTTTCTAAAAGAAGTGATGTTTGCTAGAATGTCAGGAGCATAATTTCCAAATGCCATTGCCCTGTTATAAAATTTGTATTACTATCTAAGGATAGACATTTTTATCATATGAAATATCATTTGCAAACAAGCTAATTCTCTCATGGAATCCAGATATATTACTGAAATAAACCATCTGAAAGGGTCTAAATTTTAAATCCACTTAAAAATGATACAATAACTCAAAGTGTGCACTTTCCTACAATTAGCTATTAGAATACTGATTTACATAGCACTAATATATTAGATGGTTTTAATTCTCTCTGGGATCTCTTCCTCTACAATGTAATATTAGTTCACCTTCTAAATGATTCATTGACATGGAAAATGACATATGATTGAGGTTAACCCATCATCTTTAATTCCCTGCTCGCATGACTTAGGCAATAGATAATGGATTACAAGCAAAACCCAGGATTTTACAGAGCTCTTCTTGCTTTGAAGTGCCTGGGTATCCTGTTAGTGCTAGTTGGCACTATCAGCACATATTGAGGAATACAGACCATTAAATCCAGGCTCTTAACTCTCTCTTCTGAAGGATTGTCATAGATCACTGCAAAAATTGGATACCTTAGCTAGTAAAATCAATTTATTTTTCCTGATACCAAATTCATGATTTAAAATTTTACAGTCTGCTCCAACACTTCTCTTCTCTCTCTTTCTCTCTCTCTCTAATGTGAGGAAGACAGTTAGGGAAGGGAAAATAAAAACAGACCTAAGATAATAATCAAATCAGCTAATCTAACTGGAAAATTTAACATCTCTGGAATTACAAAATAATTTGTCAAATAGAAAAAGAAAGGCTCTGAGATTATTTGATCATTACTTTTTTCAGCACCATTAAAACACAATGTAACATATTTAAATATCATGTTTGTTTGGCCATAGTAGCAAAGCACATTTTATGCAATATCTTATAACCTGGAGCTATTTCAGGGTATGGGATTCACACATGATATAGCTATATCTATAAAAAAATAAAACATGCTATAATGGTGTTTGACATGATATATGGATTTAAAGTGTAGATTTGCCACAATCAAATAGTTTTACATCATGTTACCTATATTGTTTATAAATAAATAAATAATGTATTTCTCTTCCATCCCCAGCCTTCTCAGGGTCTGTGTGGATCTGGGAGCAGAGGGGATCAGAGTGGTGCTGATCCTCTCCTTGATCTTGAACCACAGTGTCCAAGCAGAGGAAGACCTCAGGCCCTGTAGCATTCACCTGCCATTGTAGCCAGGACTCAGTGGGAAGCAGGTACATTCTGCATTTCCCCATTTCTAACCAGATATTAGAAATAACATCATGTTGACCTTCATACTATGTAAAGCACTTTACTATATACACTAACTAAATTATGACATCTCCATGATTTCTGTGAAGTAAAATGTATTATACTCCTATTTTAGGTAAAGAAAATTTCCATAGAGACAAATAGCGCTACAAAGATTGTACATTCACAAGAGGGAAAATGGTTTTAGAATTCTTTCCTGTGTGTGTGTGTGTGTGTGTGTGTGTGTGTGTGTGTGTGTGTTATAGCCAAGGTCATGTTGTTTAACATTGAGTCTACAGTATGTGATGCTTTTATTCAAAACCAAGTTTTAAGTGAAGAATTGAGGAATTCTATGTGTAGATATAAATTTTATATCTTATTTTATAAGTTACCAAGTGATTTTTAAAAGTATAGAAAATAAGGTCTGAAACAATTCCACTGTTAGAAAAGGCAGTGGTCAGCACTTTATATTATCTTCCCATCACTAATTTCACACCCCACAAATCATAGGGGAGTGACTGCATCAGGTGCATTCAGGAAGGGAGGAAAGACAATTTGTCCATCCAGGTCAAGTTGATAAAACTGCTAGTTTGGGGTGAAACAGGAATATGTAGGAGCCCACAAGAATTAAAAAGACCACTGAGGAAACTTCCTGATGCCTCTTTATCCAGATGATCATACCTGAGTTCTGAGCAACAGGTTTTCTTAATAAAGACTTTAGCTGTTCCCCAAATCTAAAATCAAAGGTTTTAGAATTCCTGAGACTTTTCTTCATGGTTGCCGTTATTCCTCAGAAAATTCTTCCAGAACTTGGCCAAACAGCAGAAGGTGCCAAGGAAGAGCACTGGTGGGCTTCTTCCTGAAAACTACATGCCTCCTTGGTGATGGTCTCAGAACATCTAGAAAAAATATCTCTAGGTCCTTCAGGAATGCATAGATATGAGCTTAGACAAAGAACCCAATTTCTTATATGGTTGAAGCTGGAAACTCAAAACATAATCTCAACACCTAGTGGCTGAGTGTTCATCACAATTGGGACCAAGTCTTAAATGAGAAAAGTTGTGCATCCCTTTGAATGTTAGCAGAGAATCTGAGAAGACTACTGCTCAGAGAGGATAAACCAGCCCAAAGCAAAGATAGAAGTGTTAGTTGCTTTCAGTTTGTAATGTATTATTGTCTGTCAAACCCTACTGTGAAGGAATCCAGAAAGGATGATGGAACAAAATATTTTTTCCCCACACTTAAATGGAAGCATGCTTAACTTAACGATGAAGAAAAAAACATTTATACTATTTACCTAGGGAAGATAACTGAAATTTGTTTCCTGGCCACTTAATAATGGAAATGTATATTGACATATTTTCTAAGTACTCTGTATTGTTCATTATTCCAGGGAAGTTCAGTGCAAGAAAATGAAATGAATATTCTGTTCAGAAAGTCTAAATAGTGACAGGTTTTGGTTAGAATTTTATGATCATTTGGTTATACGGAATTGTATTTATTCTATTTAAGATACAGAAGTTTAGAAAATTAACACTGGAACATCTAATTGTCACTTATTTTAGAACGAGTAGGTTCCTTTTTTTGAAACAACATAAATTCAACAATGATAAAAAGAAAGTCAAAGCAAACTTTGAAGGTCCCGAAGACAGGGGGGGGTCACAGAAGCAGCTGATGCTCACACTTACCTGGCTGCCTTCTTTCTGCCAAAACACAGCTGGCTGCGGATTTCCTTTAGTCTCACAGGGAAATGTAACTGTTCGACCTTGTGCAACAATCTGATCTCTCGGCCTAACCACAAACTGTGGAGGAGCTATAATTTAAATGGAAAGAAAGTGTGTAAATATAAGCTGTTGAGAAAAAAAATATATAACCAAAGGGACAATCTGGTACTAAGTGGATAGCTCAGTGCCAGACAGAGGCTACAGTTTTTGACTTACTTTTAAGCATTTCTTATAAACAATGGAAAGAGGAAGAGAGCACTCTATCACATGTGAAGAAAGAAGTAATTGTATTAGCAAGCACATTTGAAATATTGTACATTGTAAATTCATAAGCCATAAGGTTGCATGGAAAAATAGATTTTTGTGATAGTTTTAACTTCTTTCAAAATGTGTTTCAGAGAGAGAGAGAGAGAGAAAGAGAGAAGGACAAAGGTAGAGAGGTTGAGAGAGATAACATTGATTAGTTGTCTTCTGCAGATTCCTTGACTGGAGATCATAGCCCAAACCTGGGTATGTACCCTGACAAGGAATCGAACTTGCCACCTCTTGTTGTACAGGATGATGCTTCAACCAATTGATCCACCTGGCCAGGGAGATATTCTAACATTTAAAAAATATGATTTCCCAATTAGGTTTTGTGTTTGAATAGATAGAGATAGAAATGAATCACTCCATTACTCAAACATCTTTTCTCTGTGAAGCCAGTCTATTGACAAACATTGCTTGTTTTTGTAATATTTGCAAAACATGGTACTAGGCACAGAGATACCAGAGGGATTAAATGTGAGATTTATTCTCAAAGTGCTTATATTACAGAACTGAAGAAATGAAGTATTGAAGACATTGAAAAATTGATGAGATGCAGGGTATGCATGCAAAGATAAAAATATTACGAATAAATGGATACACATGATTGATTCTACTTAATTCATTTCTAGTAAGCATCAGTCAGATAATTACTATGTTCCCCTTCTCAGTACTAAAGATGCTCAGAGAAAGAACATTGGTCAAGCAGCTATCAAGAAACTCATAGTTTAATGGAAAATATAAAACAAAACATAAAACGTAATGTCAACAACTGCAATCCTAAAACAACAATTATTTAAAACTACAGTAAATTCTATGGCAGAGGTTCTCTCTCTAACTTACATTAGGAACACAATAAAAGGGACAGAAATTCAGGAGGAAGGGGTCCCTTTTGTTCTGGTGGCTATGGAAAGCTTTATGAAAAAGTAAACCTGATGGAGGTTTTGAGGGAAGAGTTGCATTTAGATAAGTGTAGAAATGAACAGTTTCAAGCTAAGAGCTTACTGAGAAAAGTGCAAGCAAAAATGCATCTAGTACAGCAAGAACAGGGGGCCCCAATATGCAAACCTCATGGGCTACAAAAGACAGATCTGGACCAAGTCTAAGAATGTCCTGGGAAGCCAAACCAGCTTTTGACTCTTTCTAAACTGAGGAGTAATAAATGAAAACCATAACTTTGGGAACTTTATCCATCTAATAAATATAGGATAGCTTTTGAGGGAAATACATTGGTCAATAAAGTAGAAAGCCTAGTAAAATGGTGTAGGTGAAGATAAGAAGACCTAGACACAAGTAACTTCAATAGAAAAAAACAAACAAACAAACAAACAAACAAAAAAACTAAGGGGTGGAGGTAAAATTACCAAGAAAATTCAGATTTAAATTGGGGGCTAATTATAAAGTTGACAGCAAAACTGGAAGTTTCCACTAGGACATATTCTTCACACCAAAACCACTCCTATTAAAGAAAACAGCATGCTCATGCGAGTTTTTTTTTTTTTTGTGTGTGTGTGTTTTTTTTAATCATCTGTTTTCACTTTAACTCTTTGTTCATGTTTGAAAACTGAAGAGCAAGAAAACACTTTAAAATCAATTCTAGTTTTTAGAACTTGGTGTACATGGCAACAAACCTGAAGTCTGAACTCTAAAAAAGCCTAACAATAATAGGCATTCACTCAGTAAAGGCCTTTACTCATAATCTTTCAGTCCTTCAGGAGTACATATGTGCAGGCCCAAGAACAGAGTAAATGCAGGGCAGCCTCAAACACAGCCAGTTACTCACTCCTAGTAGAATGCTAACAAGGAGTCAGCAGCAGCATTTTTTAAGAAAAGACTCTGAGAGCTGTGGTGACTTATTTTTTGGTGTTGAATATACTGCCTCCTAGTTCACTATATTCTACTTATCCCAAGTGTTGGAAGATGCCCATTGCCTTCAATAGCAGAAAGGTGTGCACAAGGAACCCAGAAGGCTGGTCAACCTTGAAGGCTCTGGCAAGGGTCAAAGTCATGCACCACTGTCTAGTTGAGACACAGATAGCTGAAGCAACTTCCACTTTTAGTCTTATGTAAATTCTTGCTGATGGACTATCATCAAGCTGTTACTGGAATTGCCTGCCTAAGGGCTGGATCACAAGGCCAGAGCAAAGTATAGTCCTCTCTTGGGCTTCTGCCTGGCCCCAATTCCCAAATTAGTATTTTCTTGTCTAGTTTCTTTAATTTGTATGCAGCCTCATCTATAGCCCAAATCCTGAACCACCAGGTGAGATATAGGAAAGACAGCAACAACTGACAGCCCCATATGGGGTACTCACACCCAAGGACAAAAGAAATACATCTACTAAGTGAAATTTTCTATAAGTATAGATAACAGAAGACTCTGTTTAATAGGATGAAGAACTCAGATTTAGGGTCTGTTGGAACTTGTGGTTTATGTTGTCTGGTATTTAGAAAAAAAAATTACTTGCTTCTTACCATCTTGTTATTCTACACAATTCCACTGAATTATCAGATTTATTTATTTATTTATTTATTTATTTATTTATTTATTTATTTATTTATTGTTCTGTGCTTTCTAACAAGAATGTTAGCTTAAATCAGTATTACAAAACTATGTTAGGAATATCTCTTAAACATTACACTACCTATTTTTTCAGTGAGGTATGAAGCCACCAGATATTTATACCAAAAAAAGACTTGAGATGGGTCTCTCTCATCTATAATATCCAACAAGTTTACATCTATAAAGAAAAAGTTAAGCCTGGCCAGATGGCTCATGTGTGGAGAGTGTTCTCCCACACACCAATAGGTTGGTCCTGGATTGGAGGGCTTACAGGAAGCAAACTGATCAACTTTATCTCTCACATCAATATTTCTCTCTCCTTTTTCTGTTTTCTTTCTCTCTAAAATCAATTTAAACAAACCACATATCCTCAGATGAGAATAAAAAAGTTAAAAGTTAATATATAGTTACTTACTTCTTAGTAATCCTATGGGAAACAAGTTAAGTGACAATACAGACAGCAAAAAGTATTGAGTAATATGTCTTTCATATCATTATAAAAATAAAGTCAGTATAGTCAAAATCAGTTCACAATTTTTAATACTATTGGAATCCAGATCTTACAATTTTAGCACAGTCCTTGAAACACAGCCCCCAAAATATGAACTAGTGAAAGATCACATCTCTGCATCTACTTATTTTAAAGAATAGAATTTAAAAAAAAGGATTCACCCATTTATTCATTCATAATGAATTAATTGATTCAAACTTGAGAAAGTCTGCTAGATACAGGGGATGAAAAGCAAATAAAAAAAACATATAATGTTCTGGCCAATGACAGAGACTTCTAAGTAAATAAATAAGTAAAAACAAATACAGTAGAGTATAATTTATATAATAGAAAAATGCAGAGGGCATTGGGGAGGAAAGCATAGAAGAAAAGCAAATTAGAACAGGTGATAAGGAAAGAAGATGAAAGATATCGAGAAATGGCCACACTTGAATTGTGTTTTGAAGCACTTTAGAAAATTTACTAGAACAAGAGTAAGATTGTTTGGGATAAGAAGAAATAGACATAAGGCCAGTGGAACTGGATGCATTAGGGAAGTGTAAGAATAAAATCAGGTGTGCAGAAGTGATGTAAGTAGGAACAGACAATTTCTGTTAAAGGACCTTCAATTTTGTCCTTAAAAGTGTGATTTGTTCAAGATGTTTATGCAAGAAAGATATAGCAACACATGTTTCAAAAAAAATGCTATTTAAAGGAGTACAGCTTAGAAAACCTTATCCAGATGAGCAAAATTTTCAATTGAAAATTTCCAACATCCTATATAATAAAGAGCTATTATGTTAATTAGACCGAATAGCAGAACAACCATCCAGATGACCTTCTAGACCACTGCCCTGACATAGCTGGGCTACAAGGGTCAGCCAAGTCTGTGAGGAGCTGCAAGGGCCAAACTCCTTGCATAAATTTTGTGCATCAGGCCCCTACTTCATAATAACATTTCATCAGAACTCTTAAAGGACAAAGAAATTCTGCGATATCATAATGTAATATTTACCACTAATGACATAATCCAAAAACACTAGGAAATTATAGTTTCTTGAGTTTTTAACCTTTTATGTTTTATTTATTTAAATTGTACTTTTTTCAAGTTATTATAAATAGTACCATATGGTTTCTTGTCACCAGAATTGAAACCACATTAACCTTCCTGAAACTGGAATCACTATACAATTTTTAAAATTAAAACATTAAGATATTATGAAATATGTGTGAAAGTTTACATGGTATCTAGAAATGGAATAACTGGGTGATGAAGAATGTGTATCTTCAACATTGTCAAACTGTTTTCTAAGGAGTATACTTATTTATGATCTCCCTAGCAGTGGTTAAGAATTTTTCTTGCTCCATATTCTTGCCAACATTTGATGTGATCAAATTTTTATTTTTATTTTTTCTGGCATAACTTGGTACTTTATTGTGGTTTTAATTTATATATTCTTGATTATGATGTGATAGGTTATCTCTTGATGTTTATTTTTGTCTTTTCAGGTTATTTTCATGAATTGACTATAATTTTTGCCACTTCTTTTTAAAGTTGTGTTTTCTATTTAGAGTTGATTTATAAGAGTTCACACACGTATACACATGCATATATATTTACTTACATACATATTATATATTAAATTTTTTTATGATTGTATACATTTTAATCATCTTCTCCCAATCTGTAACTTGACATATTATTTGAATGATTTTAAAAAAAAATCTCTATTGAAGTATAATTTGTATATCACAAAATTTATTTATTATAAATATACAGATTGATGTGTTTTAGTAAATTTATGACTGGATAACCATTGCTACAATCCAATTTGGGGGGAATTTCATCACTTCCAAAAATTTCCTCTTTTCTATTTTTAGTCAATTTCACCTCCCAATTCCATAGAGATTTTCCTTTTTTGTTGCTAAATAGTATTCTATTGTGTGGATATGCCACATTTTACTTATTCACTCACCCTTTGTATTGTTTCCAGCTTTTAACTATTGTGAATAATGTTGCTATGAACATTTGTGTATAAATGTTGGACTCTCTATATATTTTGATGTCTATTTTATGGATATTCCAGAGTGGAATTGCTGACTACATTTAATTCTGTGCTCAAATTTTGAAGAAACTGCCAAATAGTTTATAAGATGATTGTAACTCTTTTTCATCCCCACTAGCACTGCATTTTTTAAATAGGCTGATGACTTGAATGGTGAGTACATGGAGAAATGATTTCTCCTAAGAAGTGTAGCACTAAGGTTATCTGCCTAATAGTTTTTACTTTAACTTTTATCATGGCTTCCTAAGGATCATCCCTCTGCCTGCAGAGCTGAATGATCAGCTGGGGATTTATGCAGAGCTTGTGCTAGACTATGGGTTCTCCCTGCCCTACAGGGATTTTTGGTGGATCCGAAAGTCATTTAGACTTGCAGCCAGTTCTCCCATCTTCCTTGGTTTATCTCCAGGGACCTCCCTTGCATGAGTCTCTAAATCTGTGGCCACTAAAGTGTGTGTGGGAAGTGTATTTCAGCTCTTACCCAGGACATCTAAGACTGCAATCAGAGGCTGGCAAGCTACTGGCTGTTCCCCATTCAAGACTTTTAGCTGGAAAAGCCCTGGGTGTTTGCTCCCCATTTCACTATTCAAGCACTGTCTGAACTGAATGACTCCTGCAGCAGTAAAGCTTCTGGTTATACAGCTCTCCCAGCACTGGCAAAACTTCAATTCTCTTTCCTTCCTTCTTTCCCTCCTCCCTCCCTTCCTCCCTCCCTCCTTCTTTTCCTTCTTTCTTTCTTGATTACCAACCAAGTGGGACAAGAAGATCAGATATCCCTGCTATTCTTATCCAAAATTCAAGCAGTTTTTCAAAAGAAATGCTTTCCAAATCATTAAAAAATTAAGATATTAAATAATTTAATATAGATTTACAGAGTATTCAACCTCAGAAAATGTCCATTCATTCCTAATTGACTTTTGAAGTCAACCAGAAAAATAGATCGTATCAATCACTTTTACTTCTATAGACTCTCTCTGCAATCTTCTGAGATGGCATATCAGCTGGACAAATTTAGTTTTGAGGTTTTGAAATGAAAACTCCATCAATAATTCTTCTGATAACACTTTACAGCTCCAATATTTCTGCCAAGTGGCAATAAAAATGCTTTGAAAGGCAATACTTGGCTGATAACACCAATGGGAGGGAATAGGCAGATAGGAGGCATTTTGTCAACACAGCAGAGCTGTACATTAAATGAAGTTTCTGTGATGGCTCTCATTGATATATAAGAAAACACGATTAAGTCCTCATGATGACAATTCAAAACCCACATTTAGACCCAATGTGAATTACAGAGGTTGAGTTATAGCTCCAGAAGAATATGCTAGTTACAGAAATGGCAATTCTCTTATATACACCTAAGACAAAAGACTATAAAAACATATTTATATCCTCTCTAAAACCCCAAA
Source organism: Lasiurus borealis (assembly GCA_004026805.1). Lineage (NCBI taxonomy): Eukaryota > Metazoa > Chordata > Mammalia > Chiroptera > Vespertilionidae > Lasiurus > Lasiurus borealis. Next base: position 60,575 of record PVJN01007259.1, on the reverse strand, counting down.
ATGTGAGAAGTAATGATGATGTTGTAACCTACTTGCTTAATATGTTAAGTGATTAGATCTTATTGTTGCAGCCATAACAAAAAAAATGAGATAAAGAACACAGAGAAGCACAATTCAGTGTTCAATAACCACAACTTAAGAATAATAGCTGTATTAAAAAGTATGCTGTGTGATTTCTAGAGAAGTAGACTGAAATATGGAAAGGTCAATTAAGATCGGAGGTCTGGTATCATTTCCTTGAAATGTTGTTGTTTTTTTTTTGAGATTTAAATACAATGTGCAGTAAATTAGATTTGATTTCTGCTAAATTATGCTTTGATATTGCATTCAGCCCAAACTGGCTTCAATTAAAGTCATGCTACAGCTCTGTTATGCTAATGCCCACTGGTGAGAATGAGTGAGCGATATGGAAATCAGATGGCTGAACATGAGTAGAAAGCATAGGCCAAGCATGAGGTGAGCTAGGAGATAAGATGGAAGGCCCTAAAGGTTAATAACATCATGTTTAGAGTTGTTCTTTATGGGAAAATATGACTTTCTATGGCAAGTATGAACACGGAGCCAGTCATGCACAGTTGCATACATTTTTGTGTGACAGAATGGTTGCAGACACATTCAGCGGCTCTTTCTTTGGCTATAAAGTGCTTCAGTGAATGGATTCTTATTCTGTAATAATAAACATTTTGCACTATGTATCTTAAACTCAAGTAAAAAATAACTTCTCGTGCTATTTAATATTTTTATTGTCAAATTCTGATACACTCTATAAGGAAAATTAGAAAGTACAGTCTTCCATCATTTGCTTGTGTGAAAGATTTGCTGACTCAAAAATTGTTTAATACAATAACAATAATTAAGATCAATTGATTATTTATTAAGTGCCAGCAAGTGTGTTAAAACATCCCCAAACATCATTTCATTTAATATTCAAAGAGCCCCATGTCTTCACTGTTTCCATTTTGTTGTGAAGACTAGTAAAATGAGTTCTATAAAGGGTGCACAGTATTTTTAAAGATTAAAACAATAGGTTGGGTGTCAGGTTTGATTTCAGATCCATCTAATGCCATAGTTGGAACTCTTAAATGCTGAGCTACTACATTAATTTTGTTCATTTCAAACCATGATCTGACTAAGAATTTGTTGTGTCTAGTTCTGAAAAGAAGGATCAAAATTATATGGTATGATTTTTAATGTAGTATAATGTTGTTAAAATTATTTTAACATTATGTTTTTCCTGAAATTGCTTTATTACTAAAGCATAAAACCTATGATCTTACTCCCTCTGTAATACCTATAAGTACAACCTTCCTTAAGTATACTTATTATCAGTAATTCTTGATTCAAAAGCTGACAGTATCTTTTCTATTGCTTGTGATTGAAATGCTTGCAAATCGTTCTCCTCAGTGTAGTATTTTGGCTTCCATCAACTGACCCAAGATTTTACCATCCTGGCACTCATCCCCAAACTAACTCTAGTGTTTCAGCAGGCCAGTCTACTTCCAATCACTCACATATGTATTTGCTTGCTCTTGCTATTAACCCATCTTGATATCCATTATCCTTTGATCCACCTTGTCCACAATGACTCTAATCTTGTAATTCCTTGTGTTCTTCCTAGTTAAAGGTATTTGCCCTTGCTTTGCGTAGTCTTGTTTCTTGACCCCTACCTTCCTCCCTGTATGTGTTTCACTTCCTCAGTTCAAGTTGTAAGTGCTTACTGGTTTGGGATTCCATCTACCATTCTGCATTGAATTGTGCCTTTATTTGGCCTGAACAAAGCCCCAAAGATTGAACCTTAAATGAATGCCTTGGAACAGAAGTTTAAAAAAATAAAATTATTGATCTAATGCAAATATTCAATTTTTCCCCATCTTATCATTCAGAAGGATATGACACATTCACACCAGTGACAGTGACTCACCATTGTAATAATTTTGGGTGGAAATTATGTTGTTTGGAAAAATATTCTGATTCTGATATATCCATCTGTAGAGAGTTTTCCCCACCCCAAACTGAAAATTTATGCCACAAAGAACAGAAGTGAGTAGTAATTATTACAGAGGGACAAAAATAATAATAGAAAAATTTAGACATTGTGTAACAACAAGTCTAGAAAGTCTTACCAAAAATTAGTTAACAGGCATATCCCATGGAAAAGAAATGGTTAACAAAAAGTCATTTTATTAAAATGCAGAGTGAGAGATGAATATTTACTCAGTTTATAATAAGAACGGTGTGGCTTCTAATTGATAAATGATTATTTGTTCCTTCAACTTCTTTCATTCTATTTAGTTTTTACTATTTAACACTTCACTTGATTTCAAAAGTATTTCTGTTAATAATATTGGAAATGCATAATGTCATAAAATATTTTATTTGAAACTTATTAACATGTAATTCACTTCAGAGGAAGCAATGCATTTATAATGGAAAATATAACTTAGGAATATCGGATTTAAAATTATTATTTTTATAAAACCAATTTAATCACATTTTATTCACTTGTCACTATTTTCAAGGAATATAAGTAATTAAATTGTTAAAATTCCTATCATTTCAGTTAACCGTTTTCTTACTGAGTTCATAGCAATAACTTCTCTAAATGAGTGATATGTTTCTTTCTTAGCCAGAACCTCAAATTTAGCTAATATTAAAAACTTTTTGTTCCATAATAAAAACAATATCTATATCTTTCACTTTATTTCAACAATTGTTTTTCTGATGTTGAAATGAAAAAAAGAAAAGTACTAAATGGTTTAATGCTTTCTTAAATATGTAAAGTCAAATAAGTGGTCAAAGAAAGTTGAAAGACTACAGTGAATCATAACCCTTGGATTCTTCAATTTATTTGAACTTCTCATTCTATTCTTTTTTTAAAATACATTTTATTAATTTTTTACAGAGAGGAAGAGAGAGGGATAAAGAGTTAGAAACATCAATGAGAGAGAAACATCGATCAGCTGCCTCCTGCACATCCCTTACTGGGCTTGTGCCCACAATCAAGGTAGATGCCCTTGTCTGGAATCAAACCTGGGACCCTTCAGTCTGTAGGCCAACACTCTATCCACTGAGCCAAACTGGTTTTGGCTCTCATTCTATTTTTCACCATACGAAGTCTCACATATATAAACTGCACTCAACCCTTATGTAAGTAGAGATGTTTTGCAACTATACAGCTGTTTCTCTACATTTTTAAATCACTTTTAATGAAATTTATTGGGGAAACTAATTTAAGGGTTTATATAATAGCTAAGCCAAAAGTATCCCTGGTTATTCAAAATCTGGTAACTAAAGTAGGCCATCAGATTAGTCAAATATATTATACTAGAGGTCCATTGCATGAAGATTTGTGCAATAGGCCTTCTTTCCCCTGGCTTCCAGCACTGGTTTTCCTCTGGCACTCAGGACCCAGGCCTTTGCTCTGGCCACAGTAGAGAAGCCAAGCCTCTTCAGTCTTTGGTCTTCAGTCTTCACTTGAGCCAAAGCCTTCAGACTTCACTCCATGCCTGTTGTATGCAAATTAACCTGCCATCTTCATTGGGTTAATTTGCATACTTACTCCTGATTGGCTGGTGGGTGTTGCAGAGATACAGTCAATTTGCATATGTCTCTTTTATTAGTGTACTATAAAATACTATAAGTAGCCTTCTACATTGACACATACAGTAACTGTGAAAACAATTTTAAGAGGTAACAAGTACTGACTTTTGGCACTTGTGACACACAAAATAATCTTCATGCATTTTGTGATAGCAGTTAGTCATTTTATTTCATTTATACTAACATATAATACACTCTTCTCTGAAAAGTAGAGTGAGAATATCAACATGACATGATTCTATTGTGATCTAGAGAGCAGACAGAACACCTTTCAAAAGAGTAAAGTCAAATGAGGTTCAAAATATCTTACACTTTTGGATCTCATAGGGAAGCATATACAATCACTGTTAGAGTAAACAGCTATACACACATAGCCTTTTTGTACTTGGCCCTAACTTTTTTGACCAACACATTACTGGCAAACATAATAATAAAATTGTGGTAGAAATAAATTCAGATATTGAGATATGAGGTTTCCAGTGCACCAATGCACATTTATCTTCACCTAGCTTCCCTGCTCTTTGTCAGTGCAAGTCAACACGTTTATGAAATTGAAGGATCATGTTAGTGAAACCATGTTTCCACATAATGGTTTTTCCTGGCTTTAGCAAGCCCAATTTAAGCATTAAAGGTTAAACTGCAATAAATGTGGAAGTTAGCTCATAAAATACATTGTATACATAGAGAGATAATTTTGAAATATATTAGATTTCAAATGACTAAAAGTGATTTCACTTTAATTTTAAGTAAATACAAAAAAAGTCATGTAAATATAGGAGTCCAACTTGAGAGGCAACATGTAAATTTCATAGAAATTCTGAATTATACAAAATTTTTAAGTTAAGAACTTCTTAGGAAATCTGACAGAATTTTAAATAGATTCTAGAGATGTAAATCTCATTTTTCCATATTATTCTGTCTTTTACTAAGCGTAGCTTTGTTTTTGTACTTATTTTCCTGACTAAAATACTATCATAAGAAAAAATACAACTTATAAAACAGTAAAATTTTGTTTTCTTAAGTAACTATTGATTCTAAATAAAAATGGATTATTAATAAAGTGATATTTTACTTATTTAATAAACTATTAAATAAAGTGATATTTTATTTAATAAGTTATTAAATGAAGTAATAATTTTATTATTCTTTTTAAAAACCTTATTATTTATTTATTTTTTTTACCAACAGAAGAATAGTTCAAACGTGGTAAAAAAACATTATTTCTTGATCCTTAATTGGGAAACTCATATCAAGGTAGAAGGGGATGTAAGTGTGAAGGTGAGGAGGAAAAATCTATAGCTTAACAATGGCTTTTCAAGTAAATGGTAAAAGATGACATCCATTTCCATTAACTTAACCTGTCAACTTGCCAGAACTGTCATGTTAGCATCCAGAGAAACCATGAGAGCTGATCACATCTCCTTTTCTCATATTTTTAGAAAAAGATTGCATGGAGATGCCAATCATAAAAAATGGAGAAAAAAAACTTGCAACCAAGAAACAAATGTACTGATGCTGAGGGCTGCTTAGTTAACAGAATTTTAATATGCAACTTCAATGTTTCTTAATAACATTAATTACACGCTTAGTAAGGCACCATCCTAACTCATTAGTGTCTTCTTTTTGTTGTATATTATCTCTTACTAGCAGAATGAGGACTATGTGATTTGCCTATTACCATTAATATTGCTTAATCTTTTTATAGCCCTATTTAAAGCTGCTTCCATGAACATTTTCTCGGCAAGTATTACCTATGTATGCATATGCATGTATCAATTAACTGTACCAACATTTGATGTGCCCCTACCACATATAGTGTTATATTAGACCTAGAGGCAGCAGAAAGATAAATATAACAATGTATTTACTGACAAAAAGCTAATAGTTTTATAAGGCACATAAAAATAATATCCCGAATAAATCTGAGAAGCAATGTCATGAAAGAGATTTAAAAAGACATTAAGATACATTTAAGTCAAATTTTAATTTAATTTGGTTTATATTTTCTACTGAATCTAATTATGTACTATTCCCTTGAATAATATGTTTAAATAAGTAATGTAGTAATTTAAATGTCATGATATAATACTCAGGTGTAATACATTTTATGACATATTTTATAATATGTATATCTGTACATATATACATAATGTGTGCAAATAATGTGTACATAATACATATCCATATAATATGCATTTTATATGTAATATGTATACAAAGACATACATACTATAAAGTTATATTGTTATATATATCATGATAGTTCTTTCTGTTACAAATTATTCATAAAAGTAAAAAAATTAATTTGTTAGAGGTATGATGTTAATGCTATTTCTTTTTGGAAAAAAAGTAGTAAAATCTCATAAAACTAATTCATAATATTGTTTCTGGCCAGATAATTTACATTTTTTGAGTAATTGCTATTTGTAATATTTTAATTTGAATTTTTTATCCCCGCACTAGGAATGTTTATTTATTTTAGAGAGAGAGGAAAGGAGAAAGACATCAATGTGAAGGAGAAATATTGACTAGTTGCTTCCCATATGTGTCCCAACTGAGGATTGAAACAACAACCTAGGTATGTTGTTTTACTTTACTGGAAATTGAACCTGCAACCTTTTGGTATATGAGATGATGCTTCGAATGACTGAGCAGCCCAGCCAGAGCTATAAAACTTTGACTTTTTAAAATAAATATTTATTGTTCATATTATTACAATTGTTACTCTTTTTCCCCCCATCTCTCCCCTCCTCCTGGTTCCCACCCCACCATCTGCCCTTACCACCCTCTATTGTCCTCATCCATAGGTGTATGATTTTTTTCTCCAGTCTCTTTCTCCCTGAGAATTGTCAGTCCACTCCCTTTCTATGCCCCTGATTCTATTATATTCACCAGTTTATTCTGTTCATCAGATTTTTTATTCACTTGATTTTTAGATTCACTTGTTGATAGATATCTATTTGTTGTTTATAATTTTTATCTTTACTGTTTTCTTCTTCTTTATCTAAAAGAATACCTTTCAGCATTTCATATAATACCAGTTTGGTGGTGATGAAATCCTTTAGCTTTTTCTTATCTGTAAAGCTCTTTTTCTGGCCTTCAATTCTGAATGATAGCTTTATTTGGTTATAAGTTCTTGCTATATATCACTTTGAATATTTCTTGCCCCCCCCCCCCTCCCTGCCTTCTGGCCTACATAGTTTCTGTTGAGGATTCAGCTGACAATCCTATGGGTGCTCCCTTGTAGGTAATTAACTGTTTTTCTTTTGCTGCTTTTAACATCCTTTCTTTGTCTTTTGCTCTTGGCATTTTAATTATGATGTGTCTTGGTGTGGTCCTCTTTGGATTCCTTTTGTTTGGGATTCTGTGTGCTTCTTTGACCTGTAAATCTATTTCTTTCACCAGGTGGAGGGAAGGTTTCGGTCATTATTTCTTCAAATACATTTAGAGTATCTTGCTCTTTTTCTTTTTCTGGCACTCTCATAAATTTGATGTTGGTACACCTGAAGTTGTCCCAGAGGCTCCTTACACTATCTTCATATTTTTGGATTCTTTTTCTTTTTTCCTTTTCTGGTTGGATGTTTTTTGATTCTTTGTATTTCAAATCTTTGACTTGATTCTTGCAATCCTCTAGTCTGCTGTTGGATCTCTATGCACTGGTACCTCGAGATACGAGCTTAATTTGTTCCATAACCTTGCTCATATATCAAGTTGCTCATATCTCAATGCAAATTTCCCCAATGAAATAAATTGAAATGCCATTAATCCGTTCCAGCTCCCAAAATGCCACCCCAGTTGTTCTTGTTACATGTTTTTGAATAAGAACAATGTATTTATAAATGACAAATATTGTATAAAAACATAATAAAAGAGAATATAAAGGAATAAACTGGTTTTATAAAGTGTATTTACCTACTCGTTACACTCTTAATGCTACACTTTATCTCTAAACTGAATGTAACTTAACTAATCTTCACTGAACTTAATTGCTACTGGTCTTTGCATTGTTGGCCAATTTCAAAAAAAAATGTGTCCAACGAGGTTTGCCACTTCCTCCCTTTCAGAATATTTCTGAAATGGGTGAGGCAAGTTTAATTGAACAGCTCCAATGCACAACCAGTAGCAACTTTTTCGGGGTGTTTCTTTTACACAAAGTGTGACACCCTCTCCCACATTCCTAAGATCTCCTTTATCTCACTTGTAGATATCTCCTCCATCTCTGGCTCCTCCTCGAAACCAATTTCTTGGAGATCCTCCACATGTTGCTGAGACTGCAACTCTTGTAACTCCTCCATGGTGAGTTCCAGAAAGTGCTCCTTGACAAGCCATTCACGTCTCTCTAATCCACCTCCAGGCCCATGGATTTTCCCAGAGACACTATCTCCTCCTCCACTGGCACCTCGGGTTCGAATCCTTCAAAGGTCCTTTTGGCTACAGCCTCAGGCCACAGCTTCTTTCATGCAGAGGTCAAAGTCCTCATTGTAACACCCAGCCAGGCCTGATCAATAATTCTCAGGCATATCATGATGTTAAAGTGGTTCTTCCAGAAATCTCAAAGGGTGAGGTTTGTGTTGTCTGTCACCTCAAAGCAGCGCCAGAACAGGTGCTTGATGTACAGCTTTTTAAAATTAGAAATCACCTCCTGATCCATGGGCTGCAGAAGAGGAGTGGTGTTGGGAGGTAGGTAGACAACCTTGATAAACTTGAACTCTTTGAGGAGTTCATCTTTGAGGTTTGGTGGGTGAGCAGGAGCATTGTGGAAGACAAGGAGGGCTTGCATGGTTAGATTGTTTTCCTGTAGATATTTCTTAACAGAAGGGCCAAAACCAGGTTTACCCACTTCACAAAAAACTGCCTGGTGACCCATGCTCTCCACCTAACTTGCAGTTTATCTTTTAAAATCGTATGTGACTTAAAGACTCTGGGGTTTTCCGAATGGTATATGAGCAGAGGCTTGATCTTGCAGTTGCCACTAGCATTGGCACACAGTGAGAGAGTTAGCCTATCCTTCATGGGTTTGTGGCCTGGTATCTTCTTCTCCTCTGCCATTATATAAGTCCTATTCGGCATCTTCTTCCAGAAAAGCCCTGTCTAGTCACAGTTGAAGACTTGTTGGTGGATATATCCTTTGGCTTCTATCAGTTCGGAAAAAGTTTAGAGGTAATCCTCAGCTGCCTTCACATCCAAACTTGCTGCCTCACCATGCCTTATGATGGAGTGAATGCCGGACCTTTCCCTGAAGTTATCAAACCAGCCACTACTGGCTTTAAATCACTCTTTCAATGTTTATCTGTGGAATTGCGTGGGATCTGCTCCAACAAATCACTGTAAATCGCTCTCACCTTCTCACATATGATGTCCTATGTTAATGTATCTCCTTTAAGCTGCTTCTCCATCACCCACACCATCAGTAGATTCTCCATCTTTTCATGGAGAGAGCTACGGAGCTTAGAAATTATTGTAACGCCCTTAGCTGGCATTATACCCTTTATCAACTCCTTCTGTTTAAGCACAGTGCAGATCGTTGAAGTACTATGCCCATATTGCCTCTCCAAGTCAGCCACTCGCACACCTTGCTCATATTTTTCTATGATTTCATGCTTTAATTCAATAGACATCATCCTCTTCTAAACATTGACCTTTCCATTTGCTTTCTTCAGACCCATGGTTATAAAAAGAAATGTGACAAAGTATGTAAATGCACAAAAGATGCTTCGACAATGAGGTAAACAAGCACACTGACTGAGGCGTGGGAACCTATGAGACACTTGAGTTGAGGTACACTGGGGGGTCTTGTGCAGCCGGTCAATCCACGCGATTACTCATATCTCAAATGTTGCTTGTATTTCAAAGCAAAAAAATCTTTCGCTCGAGGGCTTCTATCTCAAAAATCTCGTATGTTAGGGCACTCGTATCTCGAGGTACCACTGTATATTATTTTTTATTTCAGTGAGTGTATGATTAATTTCTAGTTGGTTCTTTTTCATATCCTCGAGAGTCTCACTAAATTTATTGGCCTTTTCTAGAAAATTCTTGAAAAACCTTATAACTGTGTTTTTGAACTCTATATCCAGTCATTTCCTTTCCTCCATTTCTTTCATTTGTGACCTATTTCTTTGTCTAAGCATTTTGGCTGCTTCTCTGAGTTGATAGAATGGTTCTGTGTGCTAGCTGTCCTATAGTGCCCAGTGACTCAGCCTCCCCAATTAGTTGGGGTAGGCATTCTTAGTGCACCCCTTTGTAGGCTGTGTACACAGTCTTGTTGTAGTTAAGCCTTGATTGTTGTTGGTATCTCTGGGAGGAATTGACCTCCAGGCCAACTGGCTGTTAAGATCAAATGTGTCTATGTTGGGATGGAGACACCCTTATAAAACAAGACTTGCAAACACTTCTGCACTCAGCTTGGATGAGCAGAGTCTCAGGGCAGAGTCGTAGGGTGGAGCAAACAGCAATGGCTTCCCATCCACCCTACTTAAGAGGCCCCTGGGTCTGAGTGTCCCACAGTAATTGCTGTAAGCACCTCTGAGAGAAAGCTGCCCTCAAGTTTTGCCCACTGTCAGAGAGTCCCATTTCTTCCTGTATGAGTCTGGGTCTCCAGAGTCTCACCTGGAACTGGATTTCAGAGCAGTTGGGAGCTTTTGTCTCCCTTTGGCTTGAAAAAGCCAGTCATGTACTGAGTTGCCATCCCTCTCTGCATTCATACCTCCATATCTCTGCCTTCCGCAGCTCCTGTGAGTCTCAGTGTGCTTTTCTCTTTCCTTCTAGTTGTAGAATTTCCACTCAGCCAGCCTTCCTGTGCTTCTGGATTATGTCCAATTTGTCTTTTAGTTGTAGTTTTGAAATTGTAGTTTTGAAATTGTAGTGCGAGTTAGATGTTTACCTGTTCTGCCATCTTGTTTTTTTTCTTTAAAAATTTGATTTGTAATTACTAAGTTAGCATGCTTTATGTTTATTTCATTTGACTTGAATAGACTCCAAATTTAGTGAATATTTAATGTTCTATATATTTAGGTTAAGATAATGCAGTGAAGACTTACTGCTCAACTTTCTTCTATTGAATACAATAAAATAAATAAAGAAAATGGGAAAACTATCTTAGTTCAAACCTCCAAACCCAAATTGTGAAGTACCCCTTCCAAACATAGTCAAGTCTGGAGGAAAATGAGGAAGTATTATGACTACTAGCTAGTCTCAATACACACTCCTCTACTGATTTTATAAGAATTATCTGTCATCACTGTGAGAGCCCCTTCCATAATCTTTTGATGAGAAACAAACATCAGTCATCAAGAGAGATACTTGGTAAATCTGAGACACAGCTTTATAGATAAACAGTTGAAATTTAAAAGTCAGGGGAGAAGGTATTCAAGGAAAGAAAAAGATAAGCCTTCTACAAGATTATAAGGTGCCCTATCCCCCCAGGAGATAAAGAATATATATATCTTCCAATAATTATCCAGGGAAACACACAAGTATTTTAGAATAAATAATTGTTCATAATTTAAATGAAGTTATAAATAACCAGATCTCTCAAAAATAAGAAAGGGAGAACTAAAAAATGGAAAAGGGTCTAAAACACAAGTGGAGATTAAGAGCATTGTATACAAACTTAGCTAGGAAATGAACAAGATCAGATAAAATTAAAGAAACAAACTACATTAGAAACATAAAGACATGATAGTTGCCCTTTAAAAAGTTAGGGAGCTGATAAGTAGGCATCAAGACATTGTACAATATAAAATAAAAATAATAACTTCAAAATCATTAACATTATTATAGAAAAGTTAATAAATATAGAATTGAGACAAAGGAAAGCCAACTTAACTCATGTATTTGAAAAAAAAAGAAGAAACAAAGCAAACATATTCAGAAATAAACAAAGAAAATATTCTTAAAAGCGAGTAAGTTAAAGCATGGATCTGCAGATTCAAATGGCTTGTTGGGTCTAGGATGACCAGGAGCAAAATCTAACCCAACAAGTTGTGGAAGAAGGAACTACATTGGTATTTATAAAGTAGAGAGCATCCCAGCCAATGATAAAAATATTCTTTAAGCCTCAGACTTTGTTATAGTAACTAGTTAATACTAAGACAATGAAACATTTTCACTAAAGTGTGAAGAAAAGAAAGTAGGACTCAATAATGCCATACTTATGTATCCCAATTTTTTAGTTTTCAAGGCAGAGTACAGTGCTGTTGTGTTGAAAATATCAGTTGCATTACTCTTTAAATAATGTCTGTTTTATAATTTGCCCTAGAGAAGTTTTTTAATCACTCTATTCTCATTGAACTTGTTGGTGGCCTCAATAAAATGCTTGAGAGCATATTAAAACAAAACTACACTTCAAATAGAACTTTCAAAATGAATATACATTTAATTTTTGTATTTGAGCAGCTAAAGGATTTGAAAAATGTATGTTCTTATAGATTTCTGTTTAGAATAGTGGCTGCTTCTTTAAAATAATAATAATAAAAGCTGAGGATTTTGCCCAAAACATATTTTTCTCTATATTTATAAACCCTTGTTTATAAGTATGTGTGGACAATTATATTCTTCTATCCAAAGGAAACATACTTTTGAGTCACAAAATTAGGAAATACTTGGAAGTTTCTCTAAAGTTGTGTATTGTCAGTTTGCTTTTCATATTTGAAACAAGAGAAGCTTTTGGTTCCCACACTGGAGGCAATCAGCACCTAGCATATGGTGCTTGAGATGCTGAACGAAGCAGGGCTCAGCTTCCCAAGCAAGGCAGCTGGTAGATTTGCCGGTTCTTTTCCAAATTACTCATCATGTTTTGAATTGCTGCTGGAAAAAAAATGTGTTGCCCATCTCTAAAATAGATGTTCTTTTTTATTTTTAAGCTTGGGAAAGATTTCCAACTGAAAATAAGACAGATGGTTATAGGAAGTGAGATATTTGTCCCTATTAAGATCATTTTCTTCTATCAATTACCTAATCAAAAGTGTTTGTTAAAAAAACAAATGAATATTTCAGCACTCACAGTTACCTATATCCTAGGATGTATTGTTACTGCTATTCATATAAAGAGTGCCTCTGGAACAGTAAAAAGTCAAAACCACAGGAAGGGCTGGTGAATTTTAGTGACCTAAATGGCATTTGTCTAGACTTTGTGGTAATCAGTGAATAAGGACTTGGATTAAAGGGCTTATTTTGAGATGTAGAACACACTGAAGACAAGTAAGTGAAATCAGGAGAATGCTATCCTCCATTGGCAAGCATGTGATTATCTGCTTTCAGTAAAATCTTGCACACTGAGATAATCTACTACAAGACTTACTAGTATTCTTACACTCTCCAAAGCACAAGCCAGAAGAGTTTAGTCCAGTTGTAAAGTACATAGATTTGCCAATTCTTTAACTCAGATACAGCTCATAAGAGTCATGCATTTTGACAAAAGTTTTTATTTGGAGTCTTTCTAATGATTTCTAAATGTACAGACTAGTAATTTATATTAGGCATATAATATAGCCATTGGTTCCTGAATTTATTAGTATTCCAGAATCGGCATATATTTCTAATTTTCATTTGAAAGCTTTAGATAGGAAAACTCACTGAATTTTCTGTAAATTGTATATTCTCAGTACTTATATATTCAGCTGGGTTTTCTTACCCTTTCTGCAACTTTCACCTTTAAAGTTCTTGGTAAGAGATTCAAAGTTGAAAAACTTACATAGTCACTAACAAATATTATTATTAATGTCATTTTCTATTATTTCAATATTTGATTACATTTTACTTGATTTGTATCTTTGGACCTTTCAATAAAAGGTGACGTATCTAGAGTTCCTGAATTAAAATTGATGTATAAAGTTGATGTAAAGAAAAAGGAGGCTAATTTCTTCATTATCAGTTTCTCTTTTGATGATCCAATAACATCATATCCATCATTCAGTTTTCAAAATTAATAGCAGTTGTCAAGTTTAAAGTATAGTTCTTCATATTTCTGAACATTGTCATCGTCATTCATGATATATTTATTAAATGACAGACTTTCCCAGAATAAAGTATAATGTGTCAAGAAACTATTCTTTAGTTCCAGTCCAATGGGAATCTAAGAAATTATTTTAAACAAGAATAAAAAAACAGAAATAACTTTTGAAGTGTCTTGTACATGACAAATGCATCACAATACTCTATGGGCATAACAGTTTCTAATGAATATATTTTGTATTTATGAGTGTAAAATATATTGCAAATGATTAACACATTGTTCTATTTGGAGGAAGGATTTTAGAAATAATATAAATCAAGTTGTCATGGTTCATTGGCATAAGGTTACTCTATATAAAGATCTATAAATTAAATGTGATTTTTCCTATTAATTTGCAGTTATTTTATTATTTTATTATTACTTTATCCTTTCTTATTCACTTCTTAATTTTCATTATAATGTGCAAAGTTACCACAGTAGTATGAATTCTTATAAATACAAAAAAAAATGAAGCTTAAAAACTATAATATATTCCTCAGTTTTCTAGCAACATCAATAGTAAAAAGAATGACCAATTTTGTTTCAAAAAAGCCTGCCATTTATCATCAATTAACTATAAGCCATAACTGTATTTCAAAAATATTAAAATGTGAAAAAATGTTTCTTATAAACTAGGAATATGTTAACCAATATTGGCATAACAAATTCACATAAATTATCAATCTTGAACTAAATTAATTCCTACAACAGCTTTATAAGTCAGTATTACTCTCCCCATATTATAGACAAAGAATATGAGAATCAAGGATCCCTAATAATAAAAGAGTGATATGCTAATTAGACTGGGAGAACTTCTGGAGACTGTCCAAATATCCTTCCAGACAAAACTGGGAGCTTGGCCAGCCTGCAAACTGCCCCCAAATGGCCCTCAGCCCCTCATCCAGACCAGCCACACCTCCCAGAGGGGAGCCCCCACCCCTCTGGGGTGAGGCCAGCCTGATAATAGCCCTCTAGCCCCTCTTTTTGGCTGGCCATTCCTCAGCAAGAACCTCCACACTGATGAGGGCATGGTCAGCCTGCAAACTGCCCTAGCCTCTTGCCCATGCTGGCACTGCCCCCAGGGGGATCCTTACCCTGATGGGGGTGTGGCCAGCCTGCAAACCATCCCAGGCCCCTAACCAAGGCTGGCCCCATCCTCCAAGGGAACCCCTATCCTGACCTGGGACTCCCTTCAGGGCAGACCAGCGGGCCCCCAGGCTAGTACACCAGGCCTCTATTCTATACTAATAAAAGGGTAATATGCTGATAGACCAGGACACCTTCTGGAAAAAGCCATGGAGGCAGGGCCAAGGCAGTGGTGGTTAGGGGTGATCAGGCTAGAAAGGGAGGGCAGTTAGGGTTGATCAGGCCCATGGTGGGGGGCAGTTGGGGGTGAGCAGGTTGGCAGGGAAGGTCAATTGGGGGTGAGCAGACCAGCGGGAGAGAGCAGATGGGGGCATGCAGGCTGGCAGGCAGAGTAGTTAGGGGCGATCAGGCAAGCAGGCAAGTGAGCAGTTAGGAGCCAGTGGTCCCAGATTTTGAGAGGGATGTACACCTGCCAGTTTAGGCCAGATCCCTGTGATATCATTAGCAGTCAGACATCCCCCGAGGGGTCCCAGATTGGATAGGGTTCAGGCTGGGCTGAAGGATCCCTCCCATGCACAAATTTCATGAACCGGGCCTCTAGTATTAAATAACTGACAAAGTGCTAATCATAAATACTAGAGCAAAAGTTCAGATTTGGAAACCAAAGTTTGATTTTTATTATACTTTTTATTTCATGTAAGTATGCTGTCTAATAAAGAGGGAATATGCTAATTGACCCTCATGCCATTGCAAAGATGGTGGCACCCAGAGCCAATAAGGAGGGGATATGCTAATTGACTGCCACGCCCTCAAAGATGGCAGTGCCCACAGCCAATAAGTAGAGAATATGTTAATTGACTGCCATGCTCTCAAAGATGGCTGCACCCACAGCCACAAGATGGCTGCTCCCAGTTCCCTCATCCCTGCTGGAGCAGCAGGTATGCAAAAAAACTGGGCCTGCCCCAAGGCGCGCCTGGCCGCTTGGTGTGCCTGCCTCCTGAGTCCCTCAGTCCCCTCAGATCCTGAGCCACCTAGGGCTGGCCTGAGGCACAGGCAAGCCTTGGATGATGGCTGCCCAGCCACACAGGGCTGTCGGAGGCTCAGGTAACCAGGGCCGGCCAAAGCTGGCAGTGGTAGCAGCAGCAGAGGTGTGATGTGGGCATCACTTTCCCTTGATAGCCAGGTCATTGCCTATCCCTGAGAGCTCCCAGACTATGAGAGGAGGCAGGCTGGGCTGAGGGAGCCCCTCCAGTGCATGAATTTTCATACACGGGGCCTCTAGTATACTATATAATAATAAAGTTTGTTCATGGTTCAACCAATGGGAAAGAAGATTATAAGTTTGGACCAATATCAATCAAACAATGATAAGCTAGTATTTTAAGAACACTTTTAAAGTTAGATGGACCATTTATAAAGCTATGTTGAATTGAATGAGGTATATCTTGGTGTAATAAAGAAGCAGTGTATTAGATTCATTCATTAATTCAATCATTCATCCATTTATGCATGTATCTATTTATTTACAATTACCAAGGTTTCTTTTACCTAAACACATTTATTGGTAGGTTAAGCTAAACTTTAAAAGAAATGCAGATAAGTTATTAAATCGATGAATTTAAAAATAATTTATCTCCTAAATATTTACTAATAATAACCATTTACATCACTGGAAGCAAAAGCTGTTAACTTCAATTTTGCAAAAGCCAAATGAAGGATGAAATATATTGAAACTACAAACTTTTCATGGCAAAGTACATAGCTCATTACTTTTTTCCTCTTAGTTTAAATACCTATTTATAATAACTTGAAGCATTCTACTAAATTTATTTAATAGATATGCAGATAAGAAGTATGCAGCAGTTAAAATGCTCTTAAAAAGCAAAGACCCCCCAGGCAGCTTAAAATAAGGGAAATACACAAAATAATAGAACTTCTTAATTTATTTATACATAACTAATTTTTGAATATCAAACATAACTAATAATTGATTATTTCATACATACCAGAAAAAGGGAATATTGTATTTTTCTCAAGAAAAGTTTGCAGTTTATAATATTAATCATTCATATATTCTTTTAGAAGAAAATTGTTACCTATTCATTGTTAAAATAGCAGAAGTCATTACAATTTTTTTTTATCAAAGTGATGAAAAGATGAGGAACAACTTTTACAGAAGATAGTCCCTCAAGCAATATTTTAGCAGGGGTGACTATATTTCATTCTGTTAATTTCTATTATGCATGAGTTATGAAAAACTACAAAGCCATGCTAAATGGATAGAAGGATGGCTACTTACCAACAGGACGAGCTGTAGACATTACAATGGTGTGGTGAGAACATAAAAAAGAAATTAAAAGAAAAGAAAATTATCAGAATGCATGATGTGTAATGTTACATTTAAGTATGGACAGCAGAATGATTTCTAGTCATTATTCAAATATGAACAGAATGTCTGGTTTTGGTAAAACTAAACCTTATAAAGTAATTTTAAGAAAGTAATTTTTTTGCATGCCAGAATTAACTATAAGCAATTAGAGAGATTTAATGTAAAGTCATATCTTCATCACTTAACTATAGTTATAATTTCCAATGATATTTTTAGTGTTAAAAACTCTTGTAGTACTGTAAAGTTAAGAATCTGATCAATATAACTATTCAAATCACAGACTAGCAAATGTCATGTCAATAAAAGAAGGTCTCACTGAATGATTTAAATAGCAATTGTATTTTAAGCATGGTTACTCAGAACCATTATAGGACTACAGAAAAACCCAAGACACTGCTTTTCAGCCAGTAATAAGTTAAGATCATATCACTTTTCATCCATGGACAGGGCAGATGAAAATATAACAAATAGTTTGGAACATATTTAGAGATTTCAGTTGAGTAGCTCCCTAACTACTATTAAGCTTTTTCTTATTTTGGCAGAGGGCAGGAAACAATGACTGACAAGTTGATTCCTGTTCACACTGAAAATGGCTTTCAAACTGGTGCTTCAAAAAATTGTTATTTTTATTATACTATAACTTTCAATTACTAAAATCAGTGATAATAAATTGCCTCTATTATTAGTGTACAGAAATTATGAGACACACATGAGCTAAATAACATTTTTTTAAATGAATAATGCTGTCAACGTAGATGGTAAACTACTTTATATAAAAAGCAATAGGCAAATATAGAACATATGGTACCGTTTTTTAAATGAAGAAGAAATATATGCCGTAGCATTTAAAACTTTTACAAAATCATACATTAAACATATACATTTATTAGACAAGCATTTCACCCATATCCTAGTGAATGAAGCTCTAATGTATATGAAATGTGACTCTAGAACTGATGGCTAGTTTCATCATGATGATGTTTCATGGGGCATGATGAGATATGTATGGCCTTTCAAACCATATTTATAGACACTCACTCATTCACTCAACACACATATCATAATACCAACATTGTACAATCTCTGAACAATACTAGAGTTGCTTTTAAGTGAGAACCCTGGTTTTGTAATATTCACAATTAAAAGGGGATATTAAGACAATTCAAAGAAAAATAAAGAAATTACAGTAGCATGAAAATTCTAGCTTAGTGAAACTCTAGTGTGCAACATTATCTATGATGGGTTTACTATAGTAACAGGAATAGAAGAATTTGCCAAAGGTGCAACAATTTATTTTTGTTTTTTTGTTGTTGTAGGGGACACATTAAAATAATAATCAAGAATAATACAATAGACTAACATCATAAAATTGTGGCTTATTCTCACTGATAAGATTTCTATTAATTCTGCCAATGCCCAATAGAAAAACAACTGTCTTTCATTTTTAAATTTGCATTTTCAGGTGTCATCCTAAATTGAATCTCAAAGATAATGTTTCCTATACATATAAACAAAACAGCATTTTAATTCTATGCTATAAAATAGTGATAAAAAAGAAATCTTGGTGAGAAATCTTTTTTTAAAGAAAAAAAACCACATTTACTTTTTATTTAGTTTAGGCAAGTTTCAAAAATTTTAAAGAATTATTGCCCTACAAGCAAGATGGTTATTCCAATCAAGTCTTCATTTATGTAAAGCCAATTTGAGCAATTGAAAAATGGGGAAACATTGTGTTTACAAATATGTAGTTTGAGTTAACACATATTGAAGCTTATTTTAAAAGTATTGTTAGATCATATATTATTTGATTAGAATATAAATGCTAGGAGGTTTGTTGTCCACCATCTCTTCTTTCAAATTTTACATTTGTCAAGTCAGTAAAAGCCACTTCTTGCTGTTAAGTTAAATTGTATAGACTATTTTCCCCATATTTTTAAAATGGAAAACCAACCACTGGGAAAGTCACTTTTTCAGATTTTGACTATAAAATTTATTTTCCTTTTCTTCTTTTTTGCTAAAGTGAACATTGTGGTAAAATTTTAACAGAAACATCACAATAAAATCTCTTGGTCTTTGTTAGATAGCAGCATTTAATCTCAGAAAAACCAAACCAAACCAAACAAAACCCCAGCAGACGAATGTCCTCAAAATCAGCAAATTAAAGTAAACTATTTCCCTGCATTAAATTCATGGAAATAAATATGGCATATTGTGTCAGAGTTGACCCTGTTCTAATAAAATAAGCAAAGAAGGGACTGAACATTTCATTTATGTGCCTAGAAAAATGAGCACAGGAAAAAAAAAAAAGTCATAGATACTATTTTTTTTCCTGTTAACCTCTTAGCACGAGTAATCCCAACTGCTTTTCCTAATGATAAAAATATTTTAAACAATATTTTATTCTACTTTCTATTGTATTATGGAGATGTTTTTCTGGGGCCGGTTTGAGGATTCAGTTTTGGACAAGTAATAAATATACACCTCACAGAATAGGGAAGATAACTGTTAAGGTTTGCTGATTAAAAAAAAAAAATCCTATTAAAAATAAACAACTCTTTCTATTAGTTTTGTAAGCTAGCTTTAAGTGCCCATGCTTTATTAAATGAAATGTTAAACATGAAACTTTCAACAAATTATGAAAGTAATTAGCTGGGAAAGATCTTAAAGCAACAGAATACTTGAAGTCTCATTCACCCAGGCATTCAAGTATAAAGGAACCCTGCTGCTTCTAGAAACAAACAACTCCTCACATTTTCTCATCATTTGTTTAGTCAGTAAATTGTTTTTGAATGGAACATTTCTTTGTTGCATGTTTATTTTTGTCCCTATTCACTTCAGAAAAAAACAAACAAACTTTGGGGGGGAATTTGGTCCAGTGAATTGTTTTTGCAAAGGACTACCTAGAGAAAAACAAACATATGTACAAATATAAAATCACCTACAGAGCATTCAGGTTAAATATAAAGAGGCTTACAGAAGCTCAGGTTTTGACCATATGTAATCAGTGTGTATATTCAATTGATATATGATCATAACTTTTTATGATGTGTTACCCAATGAGACATGAAAATATTTGTAAGCAACTAGCTTGCCAATTTTGTCTAATGCGTTTTGTGTAACAGTTCACATCAAACTTGGGGGGGGGGGAGTAAAGTATAGAAATGGAACAAGTGGAAATTATAGAAATTACCAATGTTTTCCAGGTACCCAGAGTAGGTATATCTCCTGATAATTATCTGGAGGAAGGTGAGGGTTTTCTTTATAATTTGATGCCCAAATTGTAGATCTGACAAAAACAATTTTCCTTACCAGGTGGAGAACAACCAACCCAAATTCCTCTAAGCCTTTCTCCTAATCTTATGAAAACTTCTGGGAGCTAAGCTGTACAAGAGTAAGAGGTATGACTAAACAGGGTGACCAGTAGCTGAGAACAGCATGAGAGCGTACAGCAGCCTCCTTACCAGGAAGGCTGAGAGGAGAAGATGTGAGGGAGTGGAAGAAAGATTAAAAGAATGAGCAGGGATGCACTTGCTTGTTTCTGTCTAAAGTCCGTTGAGAGTAAACAATACCACAGACAATGTCTATTTGGCCAGAGTAAGTGTGGCTGTCTGCATGGCACTTTGTACCTTGGGCTATGTAGTTTACTCATATGGATCAGTGTGCACCACCAGGAAGAGAGCTAATTCATTCTAGTTCACCGTAGGGTTAAGTGAATCTTTCCTTCCCTTATAAGCAATTCCAGGGAGTCTATGAACGAACATTATCCCTTAACTAAGAAAATGCATGACACTCAGAAAGTGAAAGTTATTACAGGAGGAACACTGGCTATTTCAATAATTTATGGCCAGTGAACTTCCCAAATCACTCTCTAAATCAGATTTTCTCAACTCGGGAACTCTTTGGTATTCCTTTTTCACCTTTTGAAGCAGTGTTAGTTTTTTTGTGTTTTTTTCCAGATTGCTTTTTGAATGCTGAAATAAAAAAGAATTTCAAAACAGTACTCTGCAAGTATGAAGTGACAAATTACTAAACTGAAAAACAAAGTACTTTTGAAATTAGCAACATTTAAAAGCAACAAATAGTTCAAAGCACCGGAAATATGAATATCTATTTTTAAGATTTATTTTAAAATCATGTCAGTTATTATTTATGTTTAAAAATTAATTACTTCAAATAATCATCCCTTTGAACCCAAATTTAAAAGTAATTTTACCTCAATAAATAATACAGTGAACACAAAATCTATGCCTTTTAGTACAGTATAATAATAAAACACAGTAAGCTATTATTTTGATGGTGAGTTCACTCACCCATGTAACCAAATATTAGCCTGCTGGTTCAATCATATTACACATCTTAGGTCTCTTACCTCGAACAGTCAGGGTGGCAGAGGCTTCCACTTTTCCAACCCGATTCTCGGCAATACACATGTAAGTGCCTTCATCTATACTCAAGGTCTTTTTAATTCTCAGTGTGTAATCATCTTTGATGTCATATCTGTGTAGAATATAAATTGGTTTTATTAAATAACTTTGGTTATAGTTAGATAGCAGTTCATTTTTCTATTTGATTTTGCCTGAAACAAAACAAAACACACACACACACACCATTCAGCCATACAGTGGAATGCTTAGATTAAAGGTATTGCTAATATGATCATTAATTTCATATCTGATCTCCAGGCGTTTGATTATTAATTACTTATTTTTATAGATGTATACAACTCTTGCCACATCCAAATGTGTTCAATAAAACTGGAAAACATTTATTCACAAAGATAAATGCACCAATGTGTTCATTGAAGCATTATTCACAGTGGCCAAGACATAGAGAGAAAGTGTCCTTCAATAGAGGATTGGAAAAATAAGATGTGGTCCATATATACTATGGAATACTATTCAGCCATAATAAAAGATGAAATACTACCATTTGCAACAACATGAATGGACCTTAAGAAATTTATGCTAAGGAAATAAGTCAGTCAGAAAAACTTAAGAACCAAATGATTTCACTCATAAGTGGGGTATAAAACTGAAACTCATAGACAGACAAAAGGGAGTGGGGAGATAGTAAAGGGTAAAAGGGGCAAAATATATGTTGATGGAAGATGATTTGACTTTGGGTAGTGGGCACATAATGCAATATATAGATCTTATATTATAGAAATATGCACTTGAAACCTATATGATCCTTTTAATCAATGTCATCCCAATAAATTCTAAAAAAGAAAAAAAAATCCCCCAAAATATTGAATGTTTAATTAATAAGAATAAATAAAATTTCTATTAAATGCTAAAATAACAACAAATTATCAAATGCATTACCAGCACTTTTTTTTTTGTTACTCTTAGACAACAAGTAGTTCATATATGAGTTTCTTGGTGAATTATATTCTATCATTTTAAAGTTTACTCTGCTTTCAAATATATAGTTTATTTTTTTTTAGGTATCTTGAGTATAAAATAGCTCAAATATTTAAAAAGAAAATTTATTTTCTCATTTGTTGGCAAACTGACAAAATAAGCGTTGGTTAAAATAATTAAGAATTTTTATTAAATTAGCAACATTGACTCTTAAAATATCAACATATCTAGAGTGATCCTGAAAACTCACAATGCTCAGCTTTCTCAAATGGATCATAATTTCTCTATAACAATTACATTTCCCCTAAAACTACATATTTCACAAACAATTAGATGTTAAGTATTTTTACAGGTCCAGTAAATGTGGCCTTTCCTGTATTTCTTTCTGGATAAATTGCTATATGCACAATTGTAATCTCATTGATGCTTTACACGATTGCTCTGGGTATTTGGGGAAATATGCATTTTCCCCAGAGAGTGATTATTGACTGAGCAATATGATAAATAGGAGTAATAAGTTTCTTATACTTCAAGAGTTCTTTACATTTCACAACAGTAAATGACTGAGAAAATGCCTACTCCCAAACATCATTTTATAGAATGCTAAGGTTGTTGTCTTGAGTTGAAAAACAAAACAAAAACAACACACACACACACACACACACACACACACAAATAAAATAAAATAAATAAACAACCTGTGACAGTATTTTGGTGACAAGGACATTTATTTTTCTAACACAGAACCATGCAACCTTCTCAGCTGATGTGTGTGTTTACTATTCTAATTTCATATGCATTAAGCAGGTGTGCATTTTTCTTTTTTGTGTTCAGAGTCTTAAAAACTCCAGAAAAAATTGTATCAATATTTTTCTCAATATGAATCTAAAACCAAATGTAATCCTTAGAGGTTCATAATGTACTAACACAGACATACTTTAAAATTATGTTATTGAACAATCTAATAAATGTTGCCCTGATTTGCTCTTATACTGTTTTTACATAGTTGAGAATGAATTTTAAATAACTGGATTATATTTTGGTAGAAAACAGCTACTTTTTACAGATGGTATAATGTTATATGTTCAACATGTAGAAGATATCATCTGACTTTAGTTAAAAATAGGGAAAAAAAGAAATAAATGAAAAAAAAACAACAATACATTAGTAGTGAGAAAACCCTAATAGAAGTGGGATGATTTTGATTGTGAAATCTGCCAGTCTCAGACTTGTATAAATGCAGTCACTGTTGCCAGGTTTGATTAATGACAGTTGTACAATCATGTGCTGACAGTCCCCACCATAAAGATATCTTTTTTTTTTCCTGATATGAAACACTGCTGAAAAATGCAACCCAATCAGATTTGGCCGCTGGACAACATGTGCCATCATCACTGTACCGTAAATGGAGATTGATTGGTAACCAGCTGTGAAAAGAAGCTCTGGTTTTGTGTTGTTCTCTCCAAACCACCTCCCCTGCCCCCCCCACCCCCCCCGCCACCTTGCAATGGAAAAAAAAGAAAAAGAAAACTGAATTGTGTCAAAACCATAACCATCTGTTGTTCAGCTAAATAATAAACAGAACAAAATAAGTCAAAATAAATGTATTTTAATACTTAAAACAACACTTAGTTTGCAAGTTTCTATTTGTGTGTGATCTTAAAAGTGTTTCAAAAGAGGAGATTTTACTCACTTTTTAAAGAAACAAGAGTACTACATTTTAAAAACACTTCAAAATTAAAATGAAACAATCGATTTTAATTCTTCCTCCTAAAGAAACTTTCTCTTTTAGGAATGTTTCTTATAAATCTAAATTTACTTTGAAAATATAAAAGATTTAAAAAATGGATAAATTTTTATAACATAACCACATTTCATACATTTCTCTCACTTTGCAATCCTCAGTGCACATTCAACTTCTGGGTAGAAACTTTTCATGATTTCCTGGCTTTTGTTGATATAATTTGGGGACTTCTCCCTCCAAGTTTTCCAGAGTGGCTTTAGAATTTGGGAGGAAAAATGGACAAAAAATAAACTACAAATTCTGTTAGAAAGTGAAATGTTACCGTGCTCAATTCAAGCCTGTGTATCTCTTTGCCTTGTTTGGATTCTATGAGAGCTCTACACTAATAAAACTCCCAGAATGGCCATTTTCATCTCAAAATCACCTTTGTTTTTCATGGAAGTAAATTTATTTTCTCAACATTTTTAGCTTTTGAAATCACCTACTACTTCTTGCTCTAAGGTGCCTAACTCCAATTCTCAAACAAGTGTTTTCACTTAGCACTTAAAATGTTATTGCCTATCTGCTCTATTAATCATTAAGTTGGCCAATAGGAAAAAGTATGAATTTAACCAGGAAATATAATGTTTATACAAGTAAATGTGTCTTTTTTAAGGAAGACTTGAGAAGTTTGCTTTCAATTTTCAAAAGATTTGCAGTCAATCTAAACAGCTGAAGATCACTTTCTATCTTCTAGACTCTATTAGACAAAATATGTCTGCGGTTATAGGCATCACCTAAGTCCATAATTCAAAAAAAAGTTAACTATGGAGCTTTATATTAAAAGGTCACAATGTTTATTGCTAATCTTATAAAGAGTAATTTTTAGGATAAAAATCATATATTAATCTTATAAAATCTTCATTGATAATTAAAGACACACCCTTAAACTAATGGAGGCCATAATGTGAATTATAGCAGATATGGAGATGCATCCATTTAGAAGTCAGCGATGATGTATTTTTATTAGTCAAAAAAGTCCATTTTAACAATTCACAACTTTGAATCAAAGAAATCTTCTACATAACATAAACATTCTCCGAGAAATGTAAACCTTTTGCCTCTCTCAGTCTTGACAGCTGAAAATAGAAAAAAATTGTCAATTTTCTTGAAATAATTTTTCTGCTCACAGTTTTTCAATCAAAATCTTTCCACAAGCAATACTTGTTACTAAAACTCTTCTTGGCAACCTAAATATCAGATAATTTAAAAAAATTAATATTTAAGATATATCCTAAAATTAAGCTCTTAAATTTCAATCGAAGTCTGCGATCTTCAAATACACAAAATCAACCATTAGTATTTTGCTGGCAAAAGGATACTGAGTCAAGTTTAATATCCATTGTAGCCAACCTGGGTCACATTCTTATTTTAATTTACAGTTATAATGCAGGTTGTGTTTACCATTTGGGTAAATAAATTTTTAGCTATTCTTTCAGTTAGGTCACAAGCATCACTGGGTAGGGCAACTAAGACCAATATAAAAATATAGATTTCCTTTTAAAAATGAAAATTAATGTAATATTCATAGTAAAAAAAGGAAAGGTAACAAAAATCTTGGGAGATATTTGTATGGAAATAACAAGAGTAAAGGTGGTATCTGAAAAGAACTTGCTATTCTGTTCTGGAAGCCTCCACTATAAGCCAAAATGAACCTTGATGATACTCTAACTCTGCCTTAAATAACCAAAATACTCCTCATAATTCTCATTGAATTGTGTATATTTGTCATCCAGGCGCTTGCACATCTTTATAATTTTTACTCTGAATTCTTTCTCTGACAAATTACTTGCCTCCATTTCATTTAATTCCTTTTTTTGGTTAGTCCTTTTTTTCTTTCCTTTTGTTCTCATATCTTTCCTTAAATGCTATCCCGCTACCTCCAACCCTTGCCAGCCTGACCCATAGGTGGAAAACTCCTCTACTAGACCCCCCTTTAGCAAAACTGAGGGAGCAGGACATTTTCCCACTAAAAAACTAAGAGAAAACAAATAAGCGAAAATGTTGCTTTAAAACATCCACAATTGGATAACAATAGTTCACATAATAAAGTGTAGATTTCAGATCACTAGGTAGTTAGGCCCAATGACGAGGCCAGACAGCAGGACACCCACTACCTTGCAATCAGAGCCTGTCTTTGGAGTTTGAGAAATTAAACCAATTTGTAGCTGAGCCTTCCCAAAAAGGCCAAAGCATCCTGCTCACCCAGAAACTAAAAGTGCCTGCAAGTTTCAATCAGTGTAGGATGTGGATATCTGTTGTGTGTCCTGTCTCTCCCACTTCTACAACTATGACAGGCAGTAAAGACGTTAGGGAATCATTATCTTGGCAAATTTGTGGACTTCATAGCCTCTTGTCCTTCGTCATTACCTGTTTTCATCTTCTATCATGTTCTTTAATTTTTCACCTTTTCTGCAGTGAGCTTCATCACCCCTCATATAATTGTTCACAAAATTTTTGTGGTCACTTCTACAAAACTTTTCACTCTGATTTTTGAACTATCTGCTCACTAATTTGTAAGCTTCCTTTATCTTCTGTCTTTTCAGATATTTAATCTCACCTCCATGACTTAATGGAAATCTAGTTCTTTTCTGAGGGTTGTGGAAGGGTGGGGGCTGAGGGGAGGTGAAAGAAACCTCCCAGCCATTACAAACAAGTATTCAGTGTCTGAGATATAGTAAATAAATATATTGAGTTACTTATCTTCTCTCTCAAAAAATCAAAACAAAACAAAACAAAGTCTTATTCAGTTGAATTCCTATCATGCCATCCAGTTTTAAATAGATTCTTTATAATTTATATTTCTTTTGAAAATATAATAATTAATTAGACCTTCATCATGGGGCTTTTTAAAGCATTAAATGAGTTATAATTTTAGAGTGTTGAGACTTGAACCTGGCATTTAATAAATGCCCAATAAATGTCAATTAAAATTTTCCATAACTGCACCTCACTTCAATTATTTTTCATCCTCCAGTGATATTGTCTCCATCTCCCTTTGGTCATTATTTCATAACAGGATCATAGACTTTATACTCATCTGGAATGGATCTATCTTTAAAATCTGAATTTTAAATGTCTGATCCTACCATAACAGTGAATGTTTCCTACTGTTTTAATTTGTTTACAAACAGAATTCTTCCACATTTCTATCAATCTTACATCATTACTTATTTAGCTATTGTACTTAAATTCTGTGATATAAGTTGCTTGTCAATATCCTGTATTATTGTGCCATTGCTTTTCTGTTGTATTTGCCTAGCAAAATCCCAAGTATTAATATCATACTTTACCTTCTTCTTTATATTATAAAGAGTAGATTAATAAATGTTCAATTCATCTTTGACTGACTCTCTAGAGAGAAGTCCAAGCTTTCAAACCTGGCCTGTATGTTCTTCCTATACTGGACTCTGTTCACCTTTACAATCCCATCTTGCCCCATCATCTACCTTTCACTCAAGCCCTCAAATGTTGAGTGAACATTTGCAGGGTCTCTACTGCCTTTGTGTCTCTGCAGATGTTGTGCCCTCATATCTAGACCTTTGTCCATACCTATCAAACTCTTTCTCCCTTTAGCCTAACTACTACTCATCATCCTTTTCATTTCATAGCATTTTCTCTGAGTTTAATCTCTTCCAATCTTTGGCTATTATCACAATTAACACCACATTGCACATGTTCCTGTAGCACACTATACTTCAAAAGAGATACTAACTTAAAGAGAATAACCTTGCTCACGTCTATCCTTTCCCCATACATGGTTTAATCTAGAAACCACAAATACTCTTGTTGCCTAGAGAAAGAAATCCAATTTTGAGCATCAACATTAATAAAAAAAGTGAGGTCACAAAAGTGTAGATAAAACCTACTGTCAAGATAAAGTGTATATAATGAAAATATACATATATTACATCACTGATAATCTTTAAATAATATGAAATATTAATATCAAAGGCTTAACATGACAATTTTATAATTACAACTTTATATATATACTAGAGGCTCAGTGCACAAAATCTGTGCATGGCAGGCGGGGGGGTCCCTCAATCGAGCCTGCACCAATCTGGGATGTCCAATTGCCAGTTTAGCCCCATTCTTGCAGGATCAGGCGTAAACTGGCAGTCGGACATCCCTCTCACAATCTGGGACTTCTGGCTTCTATGTGCTCACCTGTCTGCCTTCCTGACCACCCCTAACCACTCTGCATACCTTCTGATGCCCCTAACTGCTTCCCTGCCTGCTTGATTGTCCCTAACCACCTTTGCTTTGGCCCCTGCCACCATGGCTTTGTCTGGAAAGACATCTGAAAGGATGTCCAGAAGATATCCAGTCTAATTAGCATATTACCCTTTTATATATATATATATATATATATATATATGTATATATATATACATACACACACATATACATGTATATACACACATACACATACATGTATGTATATATAAATTACTTCATACATTCACATGATTATTTTATAATTATTTACTATTGAAAGTATTACATATGTGTACTTTTTTCCCTCATTGATCCCATCAAGACCACTCCTACCCCCATCCCCCTACACCAGGCCTTCAGCATCCTATTGTCTGTGTCTATAGGTTATGCATGTATACATGCAAGGTCTTTGGTTGATTACCTCCCACCCACCCACCCTTCTCTGCCTTCCCTCTGAGATTCTGAATTTGTTTTATTCTTCAAGTCTCTGGATCCACTAGGTTCATCAGTTTATTTTGTTAATTAGATTCCACATATGAGTGCAATCATGTGATACTTGTCTTTGTCTGACGTATTTCATTTAGCATGATACTCTCCAAGTCCTTTCATGTTGTCTCAAAGGGTAAGAGAGTCTTCATTTTTACTGTTGCATAATATTCCATGGTATAAATGTACCACAGCTTTTATATCCACTCATCTACTGATGAGTCTTTGGGATGTTTTCAGATCTAAGCTATTATAAATTGTGCTGCTATGAACCTAAGGGTGCATACATTCTTTCTGATTGATGCTTTGGGTTTATTAGGATATATTACTGGAAGTGTGATCACTGAAACAAATGGTAGATCCATATTTAATATTTTGAAGAAACTTCATACTGTTTTCCATAATGGTTGCACCAGTCTGCATTCTCACCAACACTGTACTAGGATGCCCTTTTTCCCACATCCTCGAAAGTACTTGTCATATGTTGATTTGTTGATGATAGCCATTCTGAGAGGTGAGAGGTGGTACCTCAATGTCCTTTTGATTTACATCTCTCATATGATTAGTGACTTTGAGCATGTTTTTCATATGTATTTTGACCATTTGTATGTCCCCTTTGAAGAAGTGTCTAGGTCATTTGAGCATTTTTTAATTGGATCCTTTTGTTAAATTGTACGAGTTCCTAATATATTTTAAATATTGACCCTTTACCGTATGTATCATTGCCAAATATGTCCTCCCATACAGTGAGCTCTCTTTTTGTTTTATTGATAGTTTCTTCTGCTATGCAGAAGCTTTATATTTTGATACTACAGGCCTGGTTCACAAAATTTGTGCACAGGGGTGGGGTATTCTTTAGCTCAGCCTGCTCCCTCTCCAATCAGGAACCACTTCGAGGGATGTCCAACTGCCCATTTAGGCCCAATTCTTGCAGATCAGGTGTAAACTGGCAGTCGGACATCCCTCTCACAATCTGGGACCTCTGGCTTCTACGTGATAATATTATGGAGTGATCTTTTGTTGTCTCTTGTGATAGCCTTCATTTTAAAGGCTATTTTGTCAGCTATGGGGATACATAATTTTTTTTTTCTTTTCCAATTGCATGGGATAATTTTGTTTTTTTATCCCTTCACTCTCATGCTCTGTGCATCTTTTGTTCTGAGGTGGGTCTCTTATAGACAGCATATGGTTGGGTCATGTTTTGGAATCCATTCAGTTACCCTTTTTGAAATTCCTTTTGACTGGAGCATTTAATCCATTTACATTTAGGTTATTATTGATAGGTA
Source organism: Lasiurus borealis (assembly GCA_004026805.1). Classification (NCBI taxonomy): domain Eukaryota; kingdom Metazoa; phylum Chordata; class Mammalia; order Chiroptera; family Vespertilionidae; genus Lasiurus; species Lasiurus borealis. The sequence goes on along the minus strand of PVJN01007259.1, from coordinate 30,370 downwards.
CTTATTTAGTGACATTTTAATTCTCTATGCATATGTTTCTCTCTCTATTTCTTCTTCTCATTACAGCAGTCCCTTTAGCATTTTGTGTAATGCTGGCTTGGTGGTGATGTACTCCTTTAGATTTTTTTTTTTTTTTCTGTGAAGGTCTTCATTTGACCTTCTATTTTGAATGATGACCTTACTGGATATAGTAAACTTGGTTTCAGATCCTTGCTTTCCATTACCTTGATTATTTCATGAAATTCCCTTCTGGCCTATAGAATTCCTTATGAGAAATTAGATGTCAGCCTTATGGGAACTCCTTTATAGGAGTATAGTTCTGTTTGGGTTCTTCTTGTTTGGGGTTCTCTGTGCCTCCTGAACTTGTGTGACTTTTTCCTTTACCAGGTTTGGGAAGTTTTCTGCCATTATTTCTTCAAACACATTCTCTATCCCTTTTTCCCTTTCTGCCTTTTCTGGCACACCTCCTATTCTAATATTGTTATGTTTAACATTGCCCCACAGTTCCCTTAAGCTGTCTTCCTGTTTTTTAATTGTTTATCTGATTAAGTGATTTTTTTCAACCCTCTCTTCTAATTCACTGATTTGATCCACAGCTTATCTAATCTGCTGTGTATTCCTTCCAATATGTTTTTTGTATTATGTCACTCTTCATTTTTGACTGTTCTTTTTTCATAGTTACTATACCTTTTTTCATGCTGTTGCACATCTTTACCATCATTACTCTGAACTCTGTTTCAGATAAAATTCTTATCTTTGTTTCATTTATCTCTTCTTCTGGAGAATTCTCCTGTTCTTTCATTTGAGGGGTGTTTATTTGTTTCCTCATTTTGGTTTTCTGTTTGGATTTGTGACTATGTATTAGGTAGGTCCTCTATGCCTCTCAATCTCTACTGCAGGACAGTGTCAAACTCAGTTTCTTACTAAGTTGGTCAGGCAAAGATTCAAAGATTCTCTGGAAGACCACCTCTGCCTACAGACTGAAAGGATTCTGACTTGAATTTTCCCTAGTTAATTTTTCTCAGGAGTGGTGAGAGTTTTTTCAACAAGGTGAGGTCCTTGCTTCTGCCTGGAAGCTAACTGTTAATTTTAGATTGTAAAGTGGCCTTAGGGCAAGGTGTTTTCTAATAGTCTTCCCTCTAGGCAAGGCGAATATCTGTGTGAGAAAGATTTTCCACTGAGTGAGGGAATGACTCAGCACAAGAAACTAAGGGGGTGGTGGTGGAGGGGACGAGGGGTGTGGCAGAGTGGAGGTTTGCCATCTCACTGATATCCCTTTCTAGATAAGGCAATAAAAAAGACTATTATCTTTGAAGTCTGATTTTTTAACTATATTTGATTATTTCAGGTGAGTGATGCCTAGGCTTATCTTTTTCACTAAATAAGGAATTCTCGACCTCAGTACTGCTGACATTTGGAAATGGATTATTATTTGCTATGGAAGTTGTCCAGTGCATACTTAGTCTTTCCCCAGTGGATGTCAATAGCACTTAATCCCCATATGTGGTAACTGACAATGTCTCCAGTTATTGCCATAAGTCTATCTTGGGGGTTGAGAGTAGCAAAATTAGCTCCAGAAAAGAACCACTGCCCTATAAATCTAATGAGCACCACATTCCAGATAGGATACTGAATATTTGACATTAAAGATAAATATGGCACCGAGACTGGTTTGGCTCAGTGGATAGAGCGTCGGCCTGTGGACTGAAGGGTCCTGGGTTTAATTCTGGTCAGGGGCATGTACCTTGCTTGCTGGCACATTTCCAATGTGGGGTGTGCAGGAGGCAGCTGATTGATGTCTCTCTCTCATCGATGTTTCTGACTTTCTGTCCCTCTCCCTTCCTCTCTGTGAAAAATCAATATATATATATATATATATATATATATATATATATATATATATATATATATATTTTTTAAAGATAAATATGGCAAAAATTATTGAGGATACAGAGATAAAATAAATAATTTTAGCACTATTTTCTCTTAATTACACAGACATATAAAATATAAAATAGTCAATGGCTACAGAGCGAATGAAGGGTGATCCAGGTTCAAAACAGGGAATGAACAGTGGTTTGAATCCAGTTTTGCTAACCTTGGATCCTGTGATCTTAAGTATGTTGCTTATTGTTTCTAAGCTTTAATTCCTTCTCTGTTAAAGAATGGATTCATACTTTAAGGTTGTTGGAAATATTAACTATAAGCCATGTAAATGCCTACTACCAAACAAGTGGGTCTTCAAGAAAATTAAAGTGTTATTATTTTAATATTATGTCATTTAAAATTAATTATTTCAGTGTACTAATAGTTAAGAGTACTTAACTAGTTAAAATGCTTGGATTCCAATATCTCTCTACCACTTAAAATTTCCCTTATAAAATAAGGACTGTAAGAGAAACTTTCATAAAGCAATTGTGAAGATTAAATCAACTCACATGTGAAGCATTTATAAATATTAGCTATTTATTCCATAGTTAATCAATTTTAAGATATATATGGCTCATATTTCAAAATCTTTGAAATTAGAAATCATTCTCCATAGATGCAGGCATATCACAGTTGATTTGCCATTTTCTTTTCTCCTTAACTATAAGAAAATATAATGTAGGATCTCACAAAGAACTCTGGATTGGATTCAATGACACGATATTCTTATGTTTAAAAATAATTCGGCTAAACAAATCTTGTATTTCTCTCTTTATTAAATGCAACACCTTTCATCCAGGCACTTAAATGATAAACTTCAGTATTACTTTTAACCTGTTTTTTCACATAAACCTGGATATGCAATCAATTTCCAACTACAAAATAAAGTTTTCCATTGTACTACCACTTGAGTTACTAAGCCTGATTGTATATTCACAGAAAATATCCCAATGTCATTTCCTAACTACCTTTTAAGTAACTTTCTAATATGTACCTTCAAACTTTCTCTACTTCTACTTACCCTATATGTAAATATGAGATTCAATTTTCTAAACATAGAGGCAAGGATACCTTTCTATTCAGTGTGCTTCTTGAATTCCCATTTCATAGTGTGTTCAGTGTAAGCACTTAGAATTAGAAACTTTCATAATAAAGCCTGAGCTAACCTTGCTGCCCTTAAATGACACTCCACTACAGTGAAGGCAAACTGAACCACTAATCACTGGCTTGCATATTCCATCACTGAAGCATTTTCCTCTTGCTTCCATCTCTGTGTTTTAAACAGGCTTCTCTTACAGGAATTCTCCTTTCCAGACCCATCTTCAGGTCACATGGGACTAAAGTTGCTTTTTCTTTTCTAAAACCCAAAAGAGTCTTGCATATCATAGTTTCAATGTGTAGTTTGCTTTATTTAATAACTAAGAGAATATCTATTTTATATCCTCTACTAAAATACTCCAGAACACACAAAAAAACTTTTTATGTGTTGCAATATCAATAGATAAAAATGCCTAGTAAATATGTTTAATTATTTTGACGTAATTCTTGAAATGTAATATTAATTTGAGATAATTATGTAGTAATTTTGGTTTGAAAAGCTATTATAGTAACTTTTGTGATCATTTAGAGTCTTGCTAATAAGAATGATCAAAAATTCTACATTGAGTTCTTGTCAGAGGATAATTCACCTTTTCAGAAGGGACTTTTAGTATTTTAATTTTTTGATAAGTGCCCCTAAGGTAATCCCCACCTCTAAATAAGGCCTTTTAGAATGAAGCATCAATGAATTAATATTATGTAACAAATGAAATAGAGTTCACCGATTATTGATTCTACTGTATGGAGAGTGTTACATTCTTATGATACTTTGAAAATACTTGTTCTCTTTTCTCTTATCTTTGATAATTCTATCTTCTTCACACACTAACTAATATATAAACCTCATTCATCATGTCATTGCAATACTGAGTCTCAAATTATTCTGTCATGTTGTTTTTTTAATAACAGTTGAATAAAGTAGCTGGGCTGCACAGCAACTTTGCAAAAAGAAATAATAATAATAATAATAATAATAATAATACCAACACATTGGTAGAAAATATGAAGCTTGGGACTCAGTCCTGCCTACCAGTTCATAAGTGTCCATACAATTGTTGATAATCAAATACTATAATGAAAATGTAAAATAACACTCTCAATAAATTCAACTGTGTTATGAGCACTGTTAGACAGCAAAGAGAAAAAAAGATAAATTAAATTATCATGCCCTAAAAGATTTCATAGTTCTAGATTTATACACTAATACTGTTAAATTCTCTCAGCAAGTATTTTTTTAGCTTCTTAAATCTTATTTTTTTCCAGATTCAATGTTAAGGAGAAGAGCATATGAACATATTAAGTTAAAATATTCTGTAAGGATAAATATAGAATTGTTTTGAACTTTGTTTTAATAAGCAGTGGAAAATAATACTAACTTTTTAAAACATGTAAACTGATTTATATGCTATAATAAATTTATACATAGTAAGTGCCAATATAATAAATATTATAAAATATTTAATGTATACTTTACTACACAGATGTGTTTTGTGACTCTCTGATAGACATAACTCATCTAGGCAAGTATTTACTAAGCTGTTTTTCCCTAAACTTTAATCCCAACTGATGAATGGAAAAGAACTGTCCCTACCCAGTGCCATTAGTAGTGTTCAAAAGTAGAGATTTTGCCATACTTACTATCTTTGTGTTCAATATTTCTCATTTATAATACAAGGAGAATAATAGCATTTACATAATAAAGTTTTCCCATGGATAAATACATTAATATAAATTGTCTAGAGTGGTTCTGGCATAGGCTAAATACTATCCTATCTAATAAAAGAGTAATATGCAAATTAGCTGTACCTCCACTACACCCACCAGCCACACCCATCAGAGTGAATATGCAAATTAACCCAAACAAGATGATCTCACAGAGAGCAGGAGGGAGGCTTGTGTTGCCCCCGGAGATGGGGGAAGCCAAGCTTTCTGCACACCCTGGCCAGCCCAGACCTCCATTTAAGGCAACAAAGTTTTAATGGCTGTGTAAGCAGAAGGCTTGGCTCTGTTCCAGGCTACAAAGTTTCAATTGTACAAGATAAATAAATCCCAGATACTAGGCCTCTGTTTTGGTAACCAGGGGGTATGACTGGCCTGCAAACCATCACAGGCCCCTCACCCAGGCTGCCCCATTACCCAAGGGAATGCTTACCCTGATCCAGAACACCCTTCTGGCAAACCAGCTGGCCCCCACCCATGCACCAGGCCTCTATCCTATGTAATAAAAAGAGTAATATGCAGATTGACCATCACTCCAACAAACAAGATGACTGCCCTCATGTGGACACAAGATGGTCACCACAAGTTGGCCAACACAAGGTGGTCTGCAGGGCAGGGCAGTTAGGGGCAAACAGGCTTGCAGGGGAGTGGTTAGGGGGTGATCAGGCTGGAAGGCAGAAGTGGTTATGGGCAATCAGAAAGGCATGTCAGTGAGTAGTTGAGAATCAGTAGTCCTGGATTGTAGGAGGGATGTCTGATTGCCTGTTTATCCCAATCCCATTTAGGATAAGCCTAAACAGGCAGTTAGACATCCTTCAAAAGGTTCCAGATTGGAGAAGGAGCAGGCTAGGCTGAAGGACACCCCCCATGCATGAATTTTGTGCACTGGGCCTCTAGTATAATCTATAAAAGCCAAGCATCTGAAATGATAGAACAACTGGACCTACTGGTCATTATGACATGTGCTGTGGTCACCAACTAGCCTGATCAGGGTCCTGATCACCACTCCCAATCTTCTATGGACCTTCCCTCTGGCCAGCCTTGCCCCCAATAAGCCCTCCTCAGCCCAATTGGGGGGCAGGGCTGACTGGCCAACCACTTGTAAACCCTTCCTCTTGATGGCCTGGCCCCAAATGTTGTGAGATCCCATCTGTGCATGAATTCATGCACCAGGCCTCTAGTCCTATATAATAAAGGCATAGTATGCAAATTGTGTCCTTGACCGGGAGTTCAACCTGGGGATAGGCCAGCCTGGGCAAAGAAGGGAGGCTCCTACCAGTAGCCGGCAGCAGCTAGGGACCTTACCAGTGTACAAAATTTCATGCACTGGGCCTCTAGTATACTTATAAAAAAATAAAGAAAATGCAACCCTAACCGGTTTGGTTCAGTAGCCTGCAGACTGAAAATCCCAGGTTTGATTCCAGTCAAGGGCACATACCTTGGTTTGCAGGCACATCCCCAGTAGGAGGTGTGCAGGAGGCAGCTGAATTGGTATCTCTCTCATCAATGTTTCTAACTCTCTATCCCTCTCCCTTCCTCTCTGTAAAAAATCAATAAAATATATATTTTTAAAAATACAATTAAAAACAACTCTTGAATCAGTACTAGATTTTTTTCTGTAAAAACCTAAATAAATGTTCAGGGTAAAAAAAAAATTTAATTAAAAATATTTCTCTGTATATTTGACAAGCTGTATACAAAACATAAAAAATAATTTTTATTAATAATGAACTTATATGTAATTTTACTTTCCCTTTTTGGGCCCATCTGTTTCAATTTGCTGTGTTTTTTATACTCCTATAAAATATATTATCATACTTTTTAATGTAAGTTGATACCAATTCATAGAATCACAGAATTTTATAATTTAGAATCACCATAGAAGCTATCCAACTGAACTCACACATTTTGCAGATATGGACTTAGGTATTCAAACATGCAAATTGCTTAAAATAACATGCAAATTTTGGCAGATTTGGGATAAGAATGCTGATCATCTAAATTCCATTTACCTTGCAGTCCCACATTACAATTCAACTTAGTCTGAATAACAACAAAATCAATCAGAAATATATCTTTAGGGTGATTAAAAATTATCTAAGTGATTCTCACCACAAATTCTCTTGTGAAAAGAATCGTAATAACATGGCAAGTCGCAAAGGCTCACATGTAACATGCCACACATCATAGCTCCTATGTGGGAAAATACCCACATGCTAATGACAGGTGTCATTTAGGCATATCCTTTTGCTCTGCAAACTGGCACCTGGTCTTGCTTCTGCTGTCACACAACACAAGAGCTGCCAGTTAATGGGCAGGAAAGCATCTTCGACTTCAAGGTATCCTATTCATAGTGTGTCCCAGCTTGTTAGCTGACCACTGGCCAGAGCCCAAATTGGATGCCAGTTCCTGCATTGCTTCTGAGCTGAGATTCTCAACAGATGGGCTAGTGTAATCACAGGACAAGGCAACTTGCACTCCCCATGCTAGGTGGCAATTAGTTTTGTGTTAACAGCAACTATTAGCACCTATTTGGTGAAACATAGAAAAAAGCACCACTTTGGCATCCTTCTAAAAGTTGCTAATTAATTTTGTTTGTAAACAAAATTTGTATCTTCTGCCTCCAGCACAGTAACTTTGACCTGATTCAAGTTTAGATTTTCAAAATGCCAAGCCAATTTATGTGTGGCTTATGAAACTGGTCTAAAAATTATGCTTAGCAGTAATGCTATAATAGTATGCTTATAAAGTTATAAATTCATAACTGATTATCTAATTTTCTTTTTAACCCTCACCTGAGAATATGTTTTTATTGATGTATAGAGAGAGGAAGGGAAAGGGAGAGAAGGGATGGGGAGGGAAAAAGAGAGAGAGAGAGAGGCATCATTTATTTGCCTCTTTAACATGCCTGGATTGGGGATCAAACCCACAACCTGGTAAGTACCCTGGGGGAGAAACAAACTCAACCATTAGTTATATGGGTCAACATTTCAACCAACCAGCCACCCGGCCAGGGGTTGTTATCTCAAATTTTGTCTAAAATATAAAATTTCTAAGTGACTTAAGTCCATAAATAATAATCATGTAATTAGTTTCAAATGCAGGTTTCATGTTGGACAGGTTCTAAAACAGTCCTGACCCAGAATGTATTAATGTATGACTATGGAAACTTCTTTAAGCTTCTGTTTCCATATCCCTTAAATGAGACTAATACTAATTATGCTAGAACACCATTCTTTAAAATAAAGGAATTAATTTATGCAAAAAGCATTTAGAAGAGTGCATGGCAAACTAAATCCTGCAAAAACTGCTTGCTTTTATCATTATCTAATATCTTATAAAAATAGAGGTTTGCTTATTATCAGCAGACAGACAATACATTATAATGTGTGAAATTTGAGGGTCCCAGCCCAAACGTCTTCTTGCACTGGGGCTAGGATACAATATCTGGAACATGGACAATCTCCCATAGGGGAATAGGTGTTAATTCCCAAGCTTGGCAATCTATCTCCTAAAATTTATAAATAAATCTAGGTGATTTTTAAAAAAAGTTATATTTATTAAACCAAGTTCTTTGGAAATCAATTGGCAAAAAATAGTACCCATACAAACTGTATACTCCATATTTTTCAGCCTTAAATGTATTTTCCTTGTTAAATATATATATGACATGGCACCAGTCAGTTAAATTTATAAAACTGCAACACCTGTTATGTACATCCCTCTCAAAGTGTTTCCAGTGCTTTGATTTAGTTATATCATTTTAATAACCCTTTGAGCTAGAATAGATGGCATAATTATTCACCCTATACAAATGTGTCAGAATATAGGTTAATCACTAGTCCTGTTGCATCACTGATCCATATCAATAGGATTTAAAACATGAAAGGCTTAAATAGCTTCTCCAAGGTTACACTCCTAGAGAGCGGTAGAGAAATCTGTCAAACATCATTTCTAGAACATGGGAGTGTAACTAAAATGATAAATAATCAAAAAGTGTCAAAACAAGACTAAAGTCTAACATTCCTGTCTTTATGTTAGTGATAGCTGTATGTACATGTCTCACAGCAATTGTCCAGGCAGTTCTATATTTCTTTCAGACAGAAATGGCTAAGACATCAGTATCACAGAAAAATCATGGAATATTCAGTAACTCTTTTCTTTATATTTCTGAATCTTAAGGACAGATTCACGTTTTAGGTGTCACATATACTGTTTTATATATATTGTTTTTAGCTTGCTCTTAGTTACCTTTTCTTTCTTTTTCAAAATCCATTTTAATTGACCAATCTCAACCAGCCAACTTAATCAGCATGGTTATTTATCAGGAGCCCAAATTACCACATGTCCTTGAAGCCCACACTGTGTGTGGAGAGGCTGATCGCCTCAGCAGGGTGACTGAACACCTGTTCAGCATTTCTGCATCCCAGAAGCACAGGCTCTAAACAATGGAGCTTCCAGTCAATTAACACAGGAACATTCTCCAGGGCAAAGTGGAAAGAGCCACTTAGTATTACAAAAAGGGAATTATATGTGGTTCTATTCAGTACCTTTTCTTAAGGATCATGTATTTTGGTGAATCTCACATTTCATTCAACTGAGAACTCTAAAAAAGTCTCTCTTAAAATAGACTTTTACTTTAGAAAAAGGAATTATCAGTTGGTCCAGGAAAATTGATCGAATTTTACAGTATATATCTTGAAATTCTTATTCTCCAGTTTCTTTTATATTGTTTTATGAAATATTCATAAATTATATGCACTGTGGGTAAGCCATCTACTACATTTAGAATTTGCAGGCATATGTAGGAATGTAAATGGCATATTTTATTTCCTTTTTTCTCTGACAAGCTATTATGAACATTTCTTTCTGTACTCAAAATCCTTACTAAGGAAGTTGGTATCACTTGAGAATTAGTTTAGAACTTAAATAAAAAATTATATGAGAAATATCATGGAACTAACTAGTCATGATATACTGAAAAATCACATGATTGATGAAAATTGTTAAATTTCCTATCTACAGGCTTTAAGAGACTGCTAATAATTAACTAAAATGCAAACTACACTGACAAGCCCAAATATGAAACTGCAATTAGATTGATCATACTTCTTCTGACCTATATTTTGAGAAGGGAAATTAGTATTCTTTCCTAATATAAGATTAAACAGAATATCGTAGTATTGTGCCGAAATCGGTTTGGCTCAGTAGATAGAGTGTCGGCCTATGGACTCAAAGGTCCCAGGTTTGATTCCGGTCAAGGGCATGTACCTTGGTTGCATGCAAGAGGCAGCTGATGGATGTCTCTCCCTCATCAATATTCCTAACTTTCTATCCCTCTACCTTCTTCTCTGTAAAAAATCAATAAAATATATTTAAAAAAATTAAAAAATAAAAAATAAAAGATAATATTGTAGTATTTCTATATTTCAATTTTATTTTTATTTATTTGGTTGTACGTTTATTGCATTTTGTTTCCTTTAATATTGCATTTTGTTTCCTCAATATAATATGGTATTTTCCATACAGCTTCATCACATCTGTGTATATGTATAAGTATGTATTTTTATTTTTATTTTGGTATAACAATACTACACAAGATCCCTATGCTATCATGGGACATGGCATAAAATGGCAATTTGAGCCAGTTATTAAAAATACTGGCAACTTCTCTTAAATTAAACACTATATGAAAAGATGTGCTTGGTCATTATAAGAGTAATAATTAGCAAAATGCATTAAGTTTGCTTGAAAAAGAAAGATGTGGTATCCAAGGAAGAAACTAGGATTACTTCAGTTTTGACTTTCTGTAATGTATTCAATATGTAAATATTTTTCTATATCTTTCAATCTGATTAACTATAATAAAATATAGAATTATTAACAGCATATTTGCTTTATTTGGAATGACTTTTTTTTTTTACAAACTAGCAATAAACATTACAAACATAGTAATGAATGTAAGTAAATGCAAAAATGTATTTTCTGCAATCTGAACTATGCCTTAAGAAAGTTAATATGCTTCTAAAAAGCATAAGCATTATGAACTCTGAAATGTAAATTCCCTTATCTCTTCATTTTGTTCACTGTACCAACTTTATTTTCTTATCTAATAAAAGAGTAATATGCAAAATGACTGTATCTCGGCTACCCCACAAGCCATGCCCACCAGCCACACCCTCTAGCCAATCAGAGTGAGTATGCAAATCAATGCAACCATGAGGGCTACAGCCACAGAGAGAACAGGAGGGAGGCTTGGGTTGCCCCTGGCAATGGAGGAGGCCTAGGTTTCTCCACACCCTGGCTGGCCCAGGCCTCATTCAAGGCAACAAAGTTTCAATGGCTGTGCCAGCAAAAGGCTTGGCTCCACTCCAGGCTACGAAGTTTCAACTGTAGAATATAAATAAATCTCAGATACCAGGGCCTCTGCTTGGGTCGCCAGGGGGCATGGCCAGCTTGCAAACCATCAAAGGCCCCTCGCCCAGGCCACCTCATGCCCCAAGGCAACACCCAACCTAATCCAGAACACCCTTCCAGGTAAACCAGCTGGCCCCTACCCATGCACCAGGCCTCTATCCTATGTAATAAAAGAGTAATATGCAGATTGACCATCACTCCAACACACAAGATGGCTTTGCCCATATGGTCAAAAGATCCTGGCCCCATGTGGACACAAGATGGCCATCACAAGAATATCCAGCAGGGGAGGGCAGTTGTGGGAGATCAGGCCAGCAGGGGAGGGCAGTTGGGAGGGACCAGGCCTGCAAGGGAGAGCAGTTGTGGCTGATCAAGCTTGCAGGGGAGGGCAATTAGAAGTGACCAGGCCGGCAGAGGAGGGAAGTTGGGGGTGACCGGGCCTGCAGGGAAGGACAGTTAGGGGGGGACTAGGCCTGTAGGAGAGAGAAGTTAGAGTTAACTAGGCCCACAGGGGAGGGCTATTAGGGGCAAACAGGCTGGCAGGTGGCAGTTAGGCATCAAAAAGGGTGGCAGGGGAGTGGTTAAGGAGTGATCAGGCTGGCAGTCAGAAGCAGTTCGGGGCAATCAGGAAGGCAGGCAGTTGAGCAGTTGGGAGCCAGCAGTCCTAGATTATGAGAGGGATGTCTGACTGCCTGTTTAGGCCCGATTAGAGAGGGAGCAGGCTGGGCTGAAGGACTCCCCCACCCCCCATGCACGAATTTCATGCACTGGGCCTCTAGTTGGTTTATAAAATGCTTGTCACTAAGATGAGTCTGTGTTGATTTATTTGAGCACACATATAGAAATCTGAAAAAAAAAATACTGATACTTGATACTGTAATAAAAATTAATATTTTTTCTTTCTGAAATCTTCAACTGTGAAATAGTAATACCTTTAAAAGTTTTTGCAAACAATATTTTAATGATAACATATATGAAATGAATGCTCCTTACTATTTTGTCCCTTTGCCATATGCTTATTACTTCCAAATAAATAATAAATTTTCCTGGTTGGTCATAAGGATTATTGTTAGCCTTGGTAACTTATACTCTTCCTACTTCACCAAAATATTCATCTAATAAAAAAAAACTGACTTTAATATTAATCATCTAAGGTATGTTATAATTTCACTAAAGATAGTTAATGAGAACGGTTAAGAGCTTAATGTTAAATCAAAGAGACACATCGGTACAACTTAAAAATATTTTTATGGAAAAGAAAAAAAAATTTCCTTAATTCAACTCTGGTAACTGAAAGGTTGGCGCAAATAACTTCTGTATTAAAGGTTTAAATAGCTATCATAGCATTTCATATATTTAAACTTGAATTGAAAAGCTTTTCTGGTCTCCAAAAGAAAAATAGTCACATATTACATAGTAATTACAGGCCATGCAGCTGCCCTACAAAGCTTTACTATAAATGTGTTAAGCATGAACCACTACACAAACCTTATTCAAATTGCTTTAAATGTTATGCCAAAGAAATGTCAGCCTCCACACCACTCAACTACATTTGCTTACACAAGAACAATGGCCATCTCCTTAATCTGAAATCTAAATAACATAAAAGAATCAATGTTGCTCATTTAGGCTATGGTTGGTTAAAAGTCATTATTTTTATTCCTCACCAGTAAAGAGGTCTCTTTCCCTTCTTTCATTATGCATAAAGGAAGCTTGTGCTAATGCATCCAAATGTAAGAATATTTTGCTTTGACATAGCATTTAAAGACTAAGAATTCTAGGAAACATATATGCCATCTATCATTATAAAAATACTACCTATAATTTCTATATCTCACTGATTCTTGCTTTAGCTCTTCTAAAATACAATTTAAAGCTTACACAGCATTTCCATTTCCTTATTATTTCAAAAATATTTATCTGATCACTCAAAACCCTGTAATATTCTCTTACCAGTAACACAAGATTCAAGAGGCTTAACCTATGAAAACGTTTTAAAGGGAGTAGTAAAGGTAAGATTTCTCAAAGTTTCAACCTTATCTTTAAAGGACTATACATCACACATTCTAGACATAGATTTAATACTGTTGTTGATTTGTATGCATTATTTGAACTTTGTAGCAAATGAACTTGGAAAGGTTTTGAATAGCAACTAAAGTTGTCAGATTTGTGATCTAACATCTAGAACAGTGAATTTCAACCTTTTTCATCTCTTGGCATACAAACTAATTAGTAAAAATTCTGTGGCACACCAAAGTAGATATTATGTTTTTGCCTCTATGACAAAAAAATAGGCAAAATTTTGGATTTTTCACATAGCCAGCTACTGTTGTGTTGGCTGTTATGATTTTTTTTTTTAAATTTGACAGTCTAAGGGGAAATAGGTCAATGGTCCTGACTAAATGGTCTGGTATTGCATATTTTAAAAATCATTGGGGCATATGAGTTGAAAATTGCTGACCTATATTGATCAGGGAACAAATCAAACTGGGCTTAAATTTTAATGGAAAGGCATATAAACATTAAAATGCAAATACATATACTAATTAAAATGCTATACACTATTATTGCTATTTTTAAAACTTTTGTTAACTGGACAATGTTTAAGAATTAAAAATGGCAGGATCACCATGTTGATATGTCACCTCTTATATCACATAAACCTGATATCAAGTGTTGACATTCTCTATGACTTGCTTCCTAAAATTCTACAAACCAAGTTTAATCATGATAAAACACTAGGCAAACACAAGTTTTTGGAATGTTCTACAGGATACCTGTCCAGTACACTTTAAGCCAGTAAAAGTAATAAAAACAAGGAAACACTGAGAACCTTTTACAGACCAGAGGAAACTGTGAAAACATGCCAATTAAATGTGATAGTCTGTGACATCCAACTAAACAAAATCTAGACTGAATCCTAGAACAAAAGGAAGACATTTATGAAACACTGGTGAAGTCAAAATAATGTAAAAAATGCACAATATATATTATCATATGTTAATTAAGATTTGGCAGCGTTTTATAGTAATTAATAATGTTAACAATAGGGGAAACTAGGTATAGGGTATATGGGCATTCTCTGTACTATCTTTGTAACTTTTCTATAAATCCAAAATTATTTCAAAGAGAAAGCATTTTTATTGTGATTCGTGAAGTCATTTTGAACATGACCATTTACTTCCAGTAAATAAAAATGACCTTCCTTTAGAGTAGGCTAAAACTTTGTTATATAATTAATATCTTAATCCTAAATCTTATGTCACATCAACATTTTAAAATTATATATTAAGTCCTCTCAAATTTGAGGAAAAGTATTGATTACACGTAGTGGACATACACAAACAACTAAACTCCACAAATGCTAAATCCTTTTAACCTGCTCTTCCATTGATAAGGCTTTGAGGAGCCTCACATTCACAGACTGCACCTGATAACAATCCTTTAAAACTAGGTATCTGACAGCAAAGTGACAAAAGACACATAGAAGCAACTTTCCCTACTATTTAGCTGGAAAACTAACTGAATTAAATATTTCACTTGTCTTATTAGCATAGTTTCCAAAGAACCTCTCATTATTTAAAATGTTTGGTTGATTTGAAGCTAGTGCTGTTGATGGTATGATTTTAGAAAGTATAACATCATAGGCCTTGGAATACATAACACTGAGATACTGAAATGAGTATATAAATTCAGGAAAGTATTGATAGCAATGTCAGTGAAAATACGTAAAAGGCAAATGACTTCCATGAAATCATGTATAATTGAATGAAAACTAATTTATTGTTTTAGAAAAAAAAGGGAGTGAAATTTTATGATTGTAGAAGATGTGGTGGATTTAGTTTCAGAAGGTAGGACTAAGAGAAAAGCAAAACAAATTTTAAAGCTAGACTTGCTCATTATATAGAAAAAATACTTAAATGATTTATCTATATACTAGTATATAAAAGCCTAAGTGACTGGCCATCCAGCTGACCATTTGACCGTCCAACCAGTAGTGATGACACACACAAACCACCAGGGGGAAGACACTCAATACAGGAGTTACTGAGCTGTGGTGACTTGGCAGCTGCAGTTCTTGGGTCACACACCCGGAACCAGAGAGGAGGGAGCCTAACTCCAAGGAGAACCGCCCTTTCACAACCTGAGACCCATTGGAGGATGTTGGAGAGCTGGTTTCAGCTCAATCCCTGCAGGCCAGGCTGAGAGACCGCATGTACCAGGCCTCTAGTTTGTCCATAAAAGTCAAAGTCTTGGAAATGTTTACAGAAAAATATTTAACATTTTATAAAATACTAGAGGCCGAGTGCATAAAATTTGTGCACCTTGGGGGGTCTGTCAGCCTGGTCTTTCATCTTCTAGCTGTCTGAGAACCCTCAGGGGATGTCCAACTGACAGCTTAGGTTTGCTCTCTTAAGCTGGCAGTAAGACATCGTTAGTGGCTGTCACTGCCACTTTGCTCACTAACTGTGAATCCGTTTTCTAGCTGAGTGATGCTCCCCCTGTGGGAGTGCACTGACCACCAGAGTGCAGCTCCTGTGTTGACCATATGCCTCCTGGTGATCAGTGCACATCACAGCAACCAATCGTTCTGCCATTCAGCCAATTTGCATATCAGCCTTTTATTATATAGGATGACAAGCATTTTTTAACTTAACTTAGAGTGTTGAAAGATTGTGTTTTTGGGTTTACTGGTAGTAATAAGAATAAGATAGAAGAAATGGAGAAGAAATTCTCCATGAAGATATGGCAAGTGAGAAAGTGACACAGTCTTTAAGTGAAAATTTCCCTATGTGGACAGTGATGTCAATTACTTGATGCCCCTTCAGAACATGTTAAACAAGATGTCTCCTTTATTACAGACCTTACATCCAGCTATATTCAGTAGTCTTTTGTTAGCAATGCTATGGGCAACAAAAGAAGGCAGACAGTGTCCAATGTAGACTGCAGCATTGGGGCAACAGAGTAGTAGTTACAGGAAGCAAGTGGAAGGGTACTCAATTGTTGAGCAATTATAGAATGGCAGATCTATCAGGGATCATAAAGAAGAAAGCATCTTAAGAATTTGTGATACTCAAGGGTAATAAATGAAGTGGAGGATCAGCCTGAAAGACTTAAGTGTATAAAACAGCAGCTATATGGCTTGCATGTGTAAAAATCCAGGTATGTTAAATAATACACCAAAATCTAAGAGTGTCTGGTGGTGCAATCAGGGTGTTTTTTCTTTCTAATTAGTCACTGATTATCTAACAATTTTCCATGTATGTGATATTTTTACCTTCCTCTTGGTAAGTCTGCATCATCCTTCTTCCACCGCACAGTTGGTTGAGGATCTCCCTGGACCTGACAACGAAATTCGACTGATTCTTCCTCCAGCACCACTTGGTTAATTGGTCTCCTGAGAAATGTGGGTCGTTCTTAGGATAAAAAAAAGTAAAATAAAATAAATATACTGCATGCTATAAGTGTATTCTGGAAAAGCATAGAAAATTGTAGCTTATTTTTGGTACATAAGTAATTAACTATATTTCAGCTATATCTTGATACTTAAAAATACAATGTGATGAAATAAAATAAAATATTTTGAAATCCAGAAAGAGCTATGCTTTCCACATAAAAACATAGAGCTTTTGGGAAAAGATATTACAATGTTTCTTCAGTGAAATTCTGAGCTAAATCATGTAGATCCTGTCATAAAATATTGGGACACAGAATTCCACATAAATGAGAAGAGATATAAAAATGATTTTTTAATTCCTTAGGATGGCTCAGAATAGGAGACTAAAAGTTGAAACTACTGTAAAAAAAAAAGAAAACATGTATTAATATATTAATATCCCATCAGGAATGCTAGAGAAAACAAAAGAAGTTTTTTGCAAATAAGTATTGTCTAAATTTCCCCAATTAGGCCATCATTTATCATTAACACAATACTTCCATGAATGTTTTCAATTCATGTATGGAAAGCTAAATTCCTGATTTCTGTTTTTATTTTAAAAAATCTGTCAGAAAAAAAAAGGCAGCAGAATAGAAGGACATGTCCCAAGTCTTGTCCCAGAGCAGACAGAAAGAAGAGCTGAGAGTCACATGGGGAGTGTTTGTTGGTGAGTTAAGGGACAATGATACTCCAAGAGAAGGTGGGGAACAGCTGGATGGGGTTCTCCTGACTAGGCAGCTCCCACTGCTTCTGGGTTCCCTTCTGGAGCCACCAGCTTGGACGCGAAGAGCACACCATCTTGAACAGGGAAGTGAATGTTATCGGAAGCTTGAAAATCTACAACTATGCGAACCCCAGAACACTGCTCCCCAGTGGTGCAAACATGCTGATTCAGAGGAGCTCTACACTCCACCATGGAAAGGTCAGTTTTGCCTGGGATAAGGGATAGAGAGAACTACGTAACCCGACACCTGGAGAAGCGAGACAATGGGGAAACAAAGAAATAGACTGCATATTAAAGAAAAGTAGGCAATATCTGAGAAGGAAGCAAACAAAATGGAGGCAAGCAACTTGCCAGAGAAAATATTCAGAGAAATGGTCATAAGGTGAATGAAAAGAATGGAAAACAAATTCAACAATATGAGTAAGAACCAAGAGGAAATGAAGAAGAATCAAGAAGAAATGAAAAATGACATTGTTGATATAAAGAACTCAATAGAAAAAATCAAGAGTAGAATAGAAGAGGCAGAGGTCAACATCAGTGAGCCAAAAGACAAGGTAGGAAAAAATACCCAAGTAGAGCAGCTTCTAGAAAAAAATAAATAAAAAGCAGTAGGAGAGACTAAGGGAACTTTAGGACAATACCAAACAAAGCATCTGCACAATGGGGCTGTTAGAAGGAGAGGAAACTGAGAAAGGAATAGAAAACCTTTTTGAAGAAATAATGACAGAAAACAGGGAAGAAAAAACCCACACGAAAGGACTATTTAGGTCCCTTGTCCATTTTTTTATTGGATCATCTATCTTCCTTTTATTAAGTTGTATAAGTTGGCTGTAGATATTGGAGATTAAACCTTTATCAGTGATAATATTGGCAAATATGTTCTCTCATACAGTATGCTTTTTTGTTGTTTTGTTGATGGTTTCCTTTGCTGTACAAAAGCTTTTTATTTTGATGTAACCCCATTTGTTTATTTTCTCTTTAGCTTCCAATGCCCTTGGAATAGTATCAGTGAAAAAGTTCTTTTGGCATATGTCTGAGATTGTGCTGCCTGTGTATTCCTCTAGTATTTTTATTGTTTCCTGTCTTATGTTTAAATCCTGTATCAATATGGATTTTATTTTTGTGTATGGTATAAAATTCATATTTTTGCATGTATCTGTCCAATTTTCCCAACACCATTTATTTAAGAGACTGTCTTGAATCCTTTGTATGTTCATGCCTCCTTTGTCAAATATTAATTGAGCTTAGTGGTTTGCATCAATATCTGGATTCTCTATTCTATTCCATTGGTCAATGGACCTAAAAAGAACCTTTTCAAAAGACGACAGAAGGAAGGCCAAGAGATACATGAAAACATGCTCAAAATCACTAATTATCAGAGAGATGCAAATCAAAACGACAATGTGGTACCATCTCACACCTGTTAGACTGGCAATCATCAACAAATCAACAAATGACAAGTGTTGGTGAGGATACGGAGAAAAACGAACCCTTTGCACTGCTGGTGGGAATGCAGACTCGTGCAGCCACTGTGGAGAACAGTATGGAGTTTCCTCAAAAAACTAAAAAAGGAACTTCCATTTGACTCAGCAATTCCACTCATAGGAATAGATCTTAAGAAACTAGAAACACCAATCAGAAAGGATTTATGCACCCCTATGTTCATAGTAGCACAATTTACAATAGCTATGATTTGGAAACAGCCTAGGTGCCCATCTAAAGATGAGTGGATCAGAAAACTATGGTACATCTACACAATAGAATACTATGCTCCCATCAAAGAGAAGGAATTCCTACCATTTACAGCAACCTGAATGGAACTTAGAACTTTATTTCTAAGTGAAATAAAGCAGTCAATGAAGGAGAAACACTACATGAACTCACTCATTTGTGGATAATAAAGAACATTATAAACTGATGAACAAAATTATAGATACAGAGGCAGTAAAGCATCAAACAGACTGCCAAACTACAGTGGGAAGGTTAGGGAGAGGTGGGGTAGATGAGAGATCAACCAAATGACTTGTATGCATGCATATAAGCATAACCAATGAACACAAGACAATTGAGGGTTAGGGTATGTCTGGGAGGGGGGTTAAACAATGGGAAGTTATATTTACATGTAATACTTTAATAAAAAAATTCTGGCTGACTTGGAAAAAAATCAACAACACACAAATTCAAGAATATCACAGAGTCCAAAGCAAAATGAACCCCTAAAACTGACACCAAGGCACATTATAATTAAATTGGCAAACATTAATGGCAAAATAAGAATCTTAAAAGTGGCCAGCGAGACAGAAAGTTACCTATAAAGGAACCCACATGAGACTTAGGACTGATTTCTCAACAGAAACTCATCAGCCAGAAGGGAATGAAATGAAATATACAAAATCATGAAAAAGAAGGGTCTGAATCCAAGAATACTGTGTCCAGCAAGGCTATCAATCAAAATTGAAGGTGAAATTAGGAGCTTCACAGACAAAAAAGGACTAAAGAATTTATTACCACCATACCAGCATTGCAAGAAATGCTAAAGGGTCTGCTTAAACAAAAGAAATAGAAAGTGAAGAAGAAACACAGTGGTAAAGAATAAAAATGGTGACAAATAAGTACCTATCAATAACATTATATGTAAATGGATCAATACCCCAATCAAAAGACATAAGGCAAAGGATTAGATAAGAAAACAAGACCCATATATCTACTGTCTACAAAAAATACATCTCAAAAAAAAGATACACACAGACTAACTGTGAAGAGATAGAAAAAGTTTTTTTTTAGGTGAATGGAAAAAAAAATCTGGGGTAGCAATACTTATATCAGACAAATTATATCTCAAATTGAAGGACACAACAAGAGATAAGGAAGGCCATTTCATAATACTAAAGGGAACAATCCAACAAGAAAAATAACTCTGGTAAACATATACACAATACAGGAGCACACAAATGCATTAAAAAAGAAAAACCCTGGAGGATATCAAGGGAGACATTGACAGCGATACAACCATGTTAGGAGACTTTAATACTGCACTCTCACCATTGTACAAAACCTCTAAACCAAAAATCAGCAAAGAAAAAAACAATCGTATATGACTGTCTAGACCAGATGAAATTAGTTGACATCTTCAGAATATTTCACCCCAAAGCCACAAAATATACATTCTTCTAAAGTGCACATGGATCATTTTTAAAGATAGACCATATGTTGGGTCATAGGCAAAGTCTCTTCAAATTCAAGAAGTAAGAAACCATATCAAGTATCTTTTCAAATCACAGCGTCATAAAACTAAAAAAAAAAACAACTACAATAAAAACAATCCAAAGAAATCAAAGACATGGAGACTAAACAGCATGCTATTAAACAATGACTGGGTTACCAGGAGATCAAGGATGAAATAAAAAAAAACATCATGGTGACAAATTACAATGAAAACACAACAATCCAAAATCCATGGGACATAGGTAACACCGTCTTGAGAGGGAAGTTCATAGCTCTACAATTGTACTGCAAAAAACAAGAAACAATGGTAATAAATTACCTAACCCTACAACTCAAAGAGTTAGAAAGAAAGCAACAAGAAAGGACTAGTGTAAGTAGAAGAAAGGAAATAATAAAGATCATAGTGGAGATACGTGACATAGAGACCAAAGAAACAATTCAAAAGATCAACAAAACCATGAGCTGGTTCTTTGAAAGGATAAACAAGACTGATGAACCTTAGCTACGCTCAACAATTAAAAATGATCCAAATAAATCAGAAATCAAAGAGGTGAAATAACAACAAACCCTACCAAAATTCCAAGGATTATTAAAAAAAATACTATGAACAACTGTATTCTAACAAAATGGACAACCTGGAGGAAATTAACATATTGCTAGAAAAATAGTACCTTCCAAGACACAATCAGGGAGAATCTAACATTGCAATAGGCCAATAACTATGGAAGAAGTTGAAGCAGTCATCAAAAGACTTCCAGCAAATAAAAGTCCGGGGCCAGACTATTTCACAGGGGAGTTTAACCCAACATTCAAGGAAGAATTAATGCCTATCCTCTTCAGACTATACAACAAATTTAAGAAAAAGAAACACTTCACAGTTATTTCTACGAAGCCAGTATCACCCTAACACCAAAACCAGATAAAGTCAACACAATGAAAAAGAATTAAAGGCCAATATCCCTCATGAACATAGATGCCAAAATCCTCAACAAAATTCTAGCAAATTGGATCCAGCAGGACATCAGAAAGATTATACACATGTGGGATTTATCCCAGGAATGCAAGGATGGTACAATATCTGAAAATCAATAAATGTTATTCATCACATAAACAAATTGAGAGGTAAAAATCACATAGTTATATCAATTGATGCAGAATAAGCATTTGACAAAAATCCAATACCCTTTCTTGATAAAAAATCTCAACAAGTTGGAAATAGAAGGATCATATCTCAACATAATAAAAGTTATATATGATAAACTCACAGCTAACATCATACTCAATGGACAAAAACTAAAACCATTTCCCCTAAGAATAGGAACAAGACAGGGATGTCCACTATCACCACTCCCATTCGACATAGTACTAGAAGAATTAGCCATTACAATTAGACAATAAGAAGAAATAAAATGCATCCAAATTGGAAAAGAAGCAGTAAAGCTGTCCTATTTGCAGATGACATGATATTGTACATAAAAAACCCAAATGACTCCATCAAAAAATGAATAGATTTAATAAATGAATTCAGCAATGTAGCAGGATTCAAAATTAATGCCAAGAAATCTATGGCATTTCTATACATCAATAGTGAACTTACAGAATGAGAGACTAAAAAAGCAATCCCATGTACCATCACATCAAAAAAATTAAGATATTTAGGAATCAACTTAACTAAGAAGGTAAAAATCCTATACAAGAAAAACTACAGTCCACTGAAAAAAGAGATAGAGGAAAATGTAAACAAATGGGAGAACTTACCATGCTCATGGATTAGTAGAATCAACATCATTACAATGTCCATACTACCCAAAGCAATCTATAGATTCAATGCACTTCCCATTAAAATACCAATGGCATATTTCACAGACCTAGAAAGAACTCTCCAAAGATTCATCTGGAAAGAAAAAACCATGAATAGCCACAGCAATCCCGAGAAAGAAAAGTAAAGTATGTGGGATCTCAATTGCAGATTTCAAGCTGTATCACAAAGCCACAGTTATTCAAAATAGCTTGATATTGGCATAATAACAGACATATAAACAGACCAATAGAATAGAATAGAGAATCCCCATATTGACCCAAACCACTATGCTCAATTCATATTTGACAAAGGAGGTATGAACATACATACAATGGAGTCAAGATAGTCTCTTCAATAAATGGTGTTGGGAAAATTAGACAGATACATGCAAAAATGAAACTAGACAACCAACTTACACCATACACAAAAATAAGCTCAAAATGGATGCAGGACTTAAACATAAGATGGGAAACTGTAAAATACCAGGAGGAATCCACAGACAGCAAAATCTCAGACATATGGTGAAGGAACTTCTTCACTGATACTGCTCCTAGGGCAATGGAAGCTAAAGAGAAAATAAACAAATGGGACTACATCAAAATAAAAAGCTTTTGCACAGCAAAAGAAACCATAAACAAAAAATAAGTAAGCCCACTGTATGAGAGAACATATTTGCAAATGTTATCACTGATAAAGGTTTAATCTCCAACATCTACAGGCAACTTATACAACTTAAAAAGAAGATAAATAATCCAATAAAAAAATGAGCAACGGACCCAAATAGAATCTTTTGAAAGAAGACAGAAGGAAGTCCAAGAGACAGATGAAAACATGCTCATAGTCACTAATCATCCAAGAGATGCAAATCAAGACAACAATGTGATATTATCTCACACCTGTCAGAATGGCTATCTGCAACAAATCAACAAATGACAAGTGCTCATGAGGATGCGGAGAAAAAGGAACCTTTGTGCATTGCTGGTGGGAATGCAGACTGGTGCAGCCACTGTGGAGAACAGTATGGAGTTTCCTCAAAAAACTAAAGATGGAACTCCCTTGTGACCCAGCAATCCCACTCATAGGAATATAGCCTAAGAAATTAGAAACACTAATCAGAAGGTATATATACACCCCTATGTTCATAGAAGCACAATTTACAATAGTTTAGATTTGGAAACAGCCTAAGTGTCCATCAGCAGATAAGTAGATCAGAAAACTATGGTACATCTACACAATGGAATACTATGCTGCCATAAAAAGATGGAATTCTTACTATTTGCAGCAAACTGGATGGAACTAGAGAGCATTATACTAAGTGAAATAAGCCAGACAATGCAAGAAAAATACCACATGATCTCACTCATTTATGGATAATAATGAACATTATAAATGCTGAACAAAAAGATAAATTAGTGGTAGATTGTCAAATTACAGCAGGAAGGTTAGGGAGAAGTGGAGTAGATAAGAAATCAACCGAACAACTTGTTTGCATGCCCAAATAAGCATAACCAATGGATTCAAGACACTGGGCAGTGAAGGCATGTATGGGAGTGGGGTGGGGGGGGCAGTGAAAAGATATATATACATATAATACATTAATAACCTGACAAAAAAAAGTCTGTCAGTATGATTTTTAAAAATAAAAATTACTCATCTGTAATTATTTTAAACTATTTATTTTAAGGCCACTAATAATTGTTTCCAAAGTTTGCCCATTTTCTCTTTACTCAACTTTTATGTTTGTTTGAGCATTCTATTTTAGTGTTTTTATTCCTTGATTTTTAATATGTACTTAGCTCTGTTAATGCAGTCTATTACTCTTTTACAAAAGCTAGGAAAAAAAATAGCTGTCTATAAAATCCTACCATGTAAGATAAATATAAAACAAAAAGTATTTTTTTACTTTGCTGCACACTTCAATTTCTTGTATAATTTAGTTTTTTATAATGGTCAAATTATGATAATGTAAATTACCATTTAAATTTTATTAGCACATGTCTCCAAATAATAAAAAAGTCCAAAATACTGCTACCTATTGAATTAGAAAGAGAAGTCAAAGAAAAGAAAGATGAAATCCATAGGAAGTTGATATAATTTATCTGATCATATAGCCACATTTAGTCAATTAGAACTTCAGTTTCAAATGCAATTTAAAAATGTGAATATATTGCCAAAAACTTAAACATATTTACCAAGAATACTTTAAAGAAAATGAATCACTTCAAATTGCATGTTATAGCATAGAGTAGAAATACATGATTTTATTGACTAAAGTTCCATATTCATAAAATAAATATATATTTACAAGACAATATTTTAAAATATTTTAAAATTGATTTCTAGAGAGAAGAATGGAGGAACATCTATCTACTACTGGGGATCAAGAACATAACCTAGGCATGTGCACTGACTGGAATCCCAGAGGCCATCTTTTGGTGCATGGAATGACACCCTACATACTGAGCAACACTGGCCAGGTCAAGATCATATTTTATTGCAATAAACTCAATCACCATTGGTATTCAGAAGGAAGGCGACTATATCGCTCCACCATGAAGGTGACGGTTGAGACCAAATTTTTTTAAAACACAAACCTACACATGCTCAGTTATTTGCTCTTAAATACCCAAAACCCCAAGTCATATAACAAGGTAAATAAGATTTTATCACAAAGAAGTTTTTTTATGCATAATTTAGAAATAATCCATAAAAATGGGAAACAAAGATTGCTTCTAATGATTTTAGGTAGTAGAATCAATTAACAACTAAGTGTGCCCTCTCCACAACAGAACAAATCTGCATGGTAGATGGGAGGATTTAGTGTTATATTTTTGAACTATGGACACTATGTGCTATTTGCATGCTGGCATAGTTAATATTGAGCAATTGTTCCTAGAAGTAAATAGGCAATAGCATCAGTATCTCCCTATGAGTGCTTGGGATGTTAATAAAAATAGACTGTTAGCATAAATATGGAATTGCCTTTTTCTTCCACATCACATTTGGTATGTCCATCCAATTAATCTAAAAGCTGCAATAATACAAGTAAAAAGAGAGATAAGCCACTGTTGTTTTTAGTGGGGATATTTTACTACAACCTGTCATGTGGGTGAGCAAGTTAGGAGAAGTCTTTCCCTCATCTACTCATTTATTCAGATCATATTAATACAGCTTCTCTATGCCATTCTTTGAATTTGGTAGCTGAACAGCCAGCATTTTGGTAAAAAAAAACACAAAAAACAGTAATGGGAGATAAAGTTAGTCAAGACCATGAAGAACCTTGTATGCCATGTCAAGAAATATGAGGGTGGTAGAGAGCTGTTGAAGGATCTTAAGTAAGGTAGCAACATCCGTAATAATAAAAGTGTAATATGCTAATTAGACTGGACAGCAGAACAACCTTCTGGATGTCATTTTTGACATGCTTCCAGATGAAGCTGTTGAAGTAGGAACTGAGGCAGAGGTGGTTAAGGGCATCAGGCAGGCAGATGAGTGGTTAGGGGCAATGAGGCAGGCAGGCAAAGTGGTTTGGGGTAATCAGGTAGGCAGGTAGACTAGCAGTTAGAAGCCAGTGGTCCCAGATTGCAAAAGAGTGTTGAGAGACCACATCCATCTGTGCATGAATTTTGTGCACTGTGCCTCTAATTTTTAATGACTATGAAAAAGGTCCTATTGACAGATCTGAGAAGGATGAATTAGAAGTGAAACATGAAGCAGTGAATTAGATCCAACTATCATTGTAAAACTTGTTTCATATCCTTAGAAACATATGGTAAAAGGGACAGAAAAAAGAAATATCAGAACTGAGTAGAACAGTCTGAAGTAGATGATGAAGAAGCAAGGTCTAGAAAGATCCTCAAGTTTCTATTTAGCAATTGGCACAAACTTTCAGGTAAATTATGGATATAATATGTGTGTATATGCATGTGCATGTATGTGTGTGCAGATCCTTTCATTGCAGAAATGATACATATGACAAAAATAAACCTGTTATGCTTAAGCCATTGTTACTTTTTGTACGTGCCATCAAATGCAGTCTTAATTCATAAGATAAAGGGGACTTCTTATATAATAGGGGAAAGAAAAATCTGATCATTTTTGTAGGTATAGAAAGGTTTGTGGATTAAAAAATCTAAATAAAGATAAATTCCAAAGAAACTTCTTAGGCATGATGAAGATATTTTTTTAGAAATTAAATGCAAAAATTATTTTTTAAAGTAATATACTTAAATTATGCCTATGAAAACCAGGAACAAGATAGACATTACTAATAAATAAGAAAAAAGAAGGGAAGTATGCATATTGGAGAAGAATAAAAACAATCTCTTGCTGACACTACAAATACAGAACAATAACTTGAAAATTGACAAGTGCAAACAAAAAAATAAGAACTACATGTGATCATTATTACAGTGTTGGAAAATGGAAAATTTTAGGATAAATTGTGGCAAATCCATACTAAAAACACTAGTAAATCATTGTAATGTTAAAGCTATCTATCTCTTTATCATGTCATCATGGAAAATTTTCATTGTATGATTATGACTATAAACTAAGTTGCATAATGGTATGTGAGACGGGTTCCATTAAAACACACATGCATATCTTCATTTAAAGATTTTGTATGTTTCCTTTAACATGCTATCAATCACAAAATTACAACAGTTAATATAACCAGAAGGGCAAATTTCACATTAGACTTGTCACAAACTTGTCTCTTTATCTAGGGGACACCATCAGGATCCTTGAGGGCATTTTAGTTATCATACATGTTCTAAGTAACATTGTTCTTATGGAAACATCTAATTTGTAATTTCAGGAAGAAGCAAGATATAAAATTCCCGGATGCTGTTCTGATTAGCTCAGCAGGAATGAAGGACATTGCAAGAAACCTGCTCTACTCTGTTTTGCCCTCAAGCAAAGTCTAGTTGCCTAGCAACTGGAAAACCACAGGAGAGTTTGTGGTATAGAACTTTTGGAAACCTAATATTGGCACATGGTAGAACTGTAACTCAATTAATTTTTTAAAAAGACACTGCAAAGAATAACCCAGGTGAAAGTGATTTTCATATGCCTGGTACATTCAGATAGGTTTTATACCTGAATATATTAGGTTGTGCCTTCCAAAAAAGTAACAATGACATTTACTAACACATTAAATTATGGTCACAACTTATTTTTTTATTAATTTTTTATACATATCTCCCCATTGCCCCCCCCTCGCTCCCAGGCATACCCCAACCCCCACCCAGTGTCTATGTTCATTGTTCATTGGTTATGCTTATATGCATGCATACAAGTCCTTTGATTGATCTCTTATCTACCTCACCTAACTTTAATCTTCCTGCTGTAATTTCACAGTCCATTTGAAGCTTTACTGCCTCTGTATCTATCCTTTTGTTCATCAGTTTATAATGTTCTTTATTATCCACCAATGAGTGATATCATGTGATGCTTCTCCCTCATTGACTGGCTTATTTCACTAAGCATAAGGCTCTCCAGTTCCATCCAGGTTGCTGCAAATGGTAAGAATTCCTTCTTTTTAATGGCAGCATAGAATTCCATTGTGCAGATGTACCACAGTTTTCTGATCCACTCATCTGCTGACGGGCATCTAGGCTGTTTCAAATTGTAGCTATTGTAAATTGTGCTGCTATGAACATAGGGGTGCATAAATCCTTTCTGATTGGTGTTTGTGATTTCTGAGGATAAATTCCTAAGAGTGGGATTACAGGGTCAAATGGGAGATCCATTTTTAGTTTTTTGAGGAAACTCCATACTGTTCTCCACAGTGGCTGCACCATTCTGCATTCCCATCAACAGTGCACAAGGGTACCTTTTTCTGCTCATCCTCCCCAACACTTGTCCTTTGTTGATTTGTTGATGATTGCCATTCTGACCAGTGTAAGATGGTATCGCATTGTCGTTTTTATTTGCATCTCTCAGATGATTAATGACTTTGAACATGTTTTCATGTATCTCTTGGCTTCCTTCTCTCATCTATCGAAAAGGTTCTATTTAGGTCCATTTCCCATTTTTTTTTTATTGGATCATTCATCTTCCTTTTATTGAGTTGTATAAGTTGGCTGTAGATTTTGGAGATTAAACCTTTATCAGTGATAACATTTACAAATATGTTCTCCCATACAGTGATCTTTCTTGTTGTTTTGTTGATGGTTTCTTTTGCTGTGCAAAAGCTTTTTATTTTGATGTAATCCCATTTGTTCATTTTTTCAATAGCTTCCATTGCCTTTGGAGCAGTATCAGTGAAGCAGTTCTTTCGGCATATGTCTGAGATTGTGCCACCTGTGGATTCCTCTAGTATTTTTATGGTTTCCCTTCTAATATTTAAGTCATGTATCCATTTGGAGTTTATTTTTGTATTTGGTGTAAGTTGGTGGTCCAGTTTCATTTTTTTTTGCATGTATCTGTCCAATTTTCCCAACACCATTTATTGAAGAGGCTATCTTGGCTCCATTGAGTGTTCATGCCTCCTTTGTCAAATATTAGTTTAGTATAGTGGTTTGGGTGGATATCTGGGTTCTCTATTCTATTCCATTGGTCTATATGTCTGGCTTGTGCCAGTACCAGGCTGTTTTGAGAAGAGTTGCTTTGTACTATAGCTTGAAATCTGGTATTGAAATCCCACCTACTTTATTCTTTTTTCTCAGAATTGCTGTAGCTATTTGTGGTCTTTTTTTGTTCCAGATGAATCTATGAAGAGTTCTTTCTAGGTCTGTGAAATATGTTGTTGGTGTTTTAATGGGTAGTGCGTTGAATCTGTAGATTGCTTTGGGTAGTATGGACATTTTAATGATGTTGATTCTCCCAATCCATGAGCATGGTATGCTCTTCCATCTGTTAACATCTTCCTGAATCTCTTTTTTCAGTGTCCTGTAGTTTTCTGCATATAGGTCTTTTACCTCTTTAGTTAGATTTATTCCTAAGTATCTTAATTTTTTTGGTGTGATGGTAAATGGGATTGTTTTTTAGTTTCCCTTTCTGTAATTTCACTATTAGTGTATAGAAATGCCACAGACTTCTTAGCATTAATTTTGTATCCTGCTACATTTCTAAATTCATTAATTAAGTCAAATAGTTTTGGAATGGAGTCCTTCGGGTTTTTTATCATGTCATCTGCAAATAAGGACAGCTTTACTTCTTTTCCAATTTGGATGCCTTTTCTTTCTTCTTCTTGTCTAATTGGAATGGCTAATACTTCCAGAACTATGTTGAATAGGAGAGGTGAGAGTGGGCATACCTGTCTTGTTCCTGTTCTGAGGGAAATGGTTTTAGTTTTTGCCCATTGAGTATGATGTTAGCTGTGGGTTTATCTTATATGGCTTTTATGATGTTGAGGTATGATCCTTCTATTCCCACTTTGCTGAGAGATTTTATCAAGAAAGGGTGTTGGATTTTGTCAAATGCTTTTTCTGCATCAATTGATATGACTATGTGGTTTTTATCTCTCAATTTGTTTATGTGATGTATCACATTTATTGATTTGCATATATTGTACCATCCCTGCATTCCTGGGATGAATCCTGCTTGGTCATGGTGTATGATCTTTCTGATGTACTTCTGGATCCGATTTGCTAGAATTTTGTTGAGGATTTTGGCATCTATGTTCATGAGAGATATTGGCCTATAATTCTCTTTCATTGTGTTGTCCTTATCTAGTTTTGGTATTAGGGTGATGCTGGCTTCATAGAAGGTGTTTGGAAGTGTTCCTTCTTCTTGAATGTTTTTGAATAGTATGAGGAGGATAGGTTTTAATTCTTCCTTGAATGTTTGGTAAAATTCTCCTGTGTAGCCATCTGGTCCCGGGCTTTTATTTGCTGGAAGCTTTTTGATTACTGCTTCAATTTCCTCCATAGTTATTGGACTGTTGAGATGTTTGGCTTCCTACTCATTGAGTTTTGGGAAGTTATATTTTTCTAGGAAAATGTCCTTTTCTTGCAGGTTGTCCAGTTTGTTGGAATAGAGTTGTTCATAGTATTTTTTAACAATCCTTTGTATT
>PVJN01007258.1:0-70778 GCA_004026805.1 Lasiurus borealis | reverse complement strand
GGTCACGACCTCTTTGGGGGTCAAACGACCCTTTCACAGGGGTCGCCTAAGACCATCGGAAAATGCAGATATTTACATCACAATGCATAACAGTAGCAACATTTCATGGTTGGGGGTCACCACCGCATGAGGAACTGTATGCAAGGGTCGCAGCCTTAGGAAGGTTGAGAACCACTGTCTTAAAGAATTAACCTTGAGCGTGAAAAGTTGTCCTGTGCCACGCACAGCTTCTCCCTCAGCACTGTCAGGGTGAAAAACAACAGTGATGGCCACCTCTCCTACCCCCACCTGCCCGGAACCCGGAGCGATGTTCTCTGTCTCACCTCTGCCCCCCAGGGAAAAGGCGCTGTCTGTGGAGGTTGAAAGGTCACACGGGGTGTGGTGCCAGACTCTGCCCAGGTTCTGTGTGTCTCTGGCATTCACTGGCTGGGCAGCCAGCTGCATCC
The DNA here is from genome assembly GCA_004026805.1 of Lasiurus borealis. Lineage (NCBI taxonomy): Eukaryota > Metazoa > Chordata > Mammalia > Chiroptera > Vespertilionidae > Lasiurus > Lasiurus borealis. Next base: position 70,332 of record PVJN01007258.1, on the reverse strand, counting down.
ATCCGCCTGCGCTGGGGATGCAGACCTCCAAGCCTCTTGGTTTGCCAGGGAAAGAAAGCATCTCTTTTGGCTTCAGAGAATGTAAAACAAAAATAAAGTCCTCTCCCCTTTCGGCCAAATATTAACTTCATTCCTCTCTTCTTCACCCAGTCTCTCTTACTGTCCTCGGCTCATCACTCTCTTTCCCATGGACTTTCCTTTTTTGCTTCTCTTTCCTTCTCTTTGTCTCACTTTTCTCTTCTTCCTACCCCTCTTTTGCCAGGGACTAGATTCCGCACCATGTATCCTGCAGGTCTAGGTGGAGCGTGTGCCTTGCTAATAGAGGAATGACCGCCCGAATAATTTATCCTCCAGAGCTGAGCTGAAGCTAGAAAAAGCAGAAGCCACATGTTAGATCACCAACACTTTCTTAGCTAAATATTGAGGGATGGGATGGGATTTCCCGGCGTTTTTAGAAGGTAGATGAAGGATCTCCAAACTAGTGCCATCTGGTGGTTTGTGGGGGAAGGTCGGCAGCACAAGTTTCCTCACAGCGTCAGGGACAAAGAGGAAGGGAAGGTACAAGTATTGCTCACTCACCGCGCAGCAGGCGTTGTGTTGAGCAAGACACTGTTTGTCCTTGTCGAGTTTAATCCTCACAACAACCTGGTTTTGTCGGCTGGCAGTCTCTCCGAGTGATGAAGGGGTTAAGTGCCACGTGGGGCTGAGATCCTAACCGTCACCTGTCTGACACCAAAGAGAATAAATACCCTTTCCTTTAACACACCCCCTGGAAACTGTAAAGCTACATAGATCAGCTTATAGGATTTGGACACCATAATTTACTAAGGATAAAATGGACTTTTTCACGATTTTAAGTAGATTTTTTTTTTAGTTTAGATTTTTTTTTGAACGAACCATTTGTTGACATTTGTATACTTTTCATGGTTTTTATCAACTTTATATCTAGTCTAAGATTTTAAGGAGCATTATGTGCTACCTATACATTTATTTATTTATTTATTTATTTATTCATTCATTCATTCATTCATTTATTTTTATTTATGTGTTACATGTATACATATCTTCCCATTGCCCCCTCTCCTCCTCCCAGGCATACCCTAACCCCTTCCTCAGTGTCTTGTGTTCATTGGTTATGTTTATATGCATGCACACAAGTCCTTTGGTTGATCTCTTATTTCCCCCACCTCTCCCTCACCTTCCCGCTGTAATTTGACAGTCTGTTTGATGTTTTGCTGCCTCTGTATCTATCTTTTTGTTCATTAGTTTATAATGTTCTTTATTATCCACAAATGAGAGAGATCCTGTGGTATTTTTCTTTCACTGACTGGCTTATTTCACTTAGCATAAGGCTCTCCAGTTCCATCCAGGTTGCTACTTTAGATTAATTTTTTTTTTTAGACTTTAGATTTGGTAGATTTTTAGTTTAGAAGGAGCAGACTTCATACATGTACAATATGAATATGAATGCACACTTTAGATACATGGCTTTCTATTTCTACAGTTGAAACCAGTGGAATTTATAAGACCCACTTGTCTTATAAATTGTATTAAAGGGTCAAGACTCTTCCCCTCCCTTAATTCCTCAGTTTTCAAGTGGGAAGAGTGTTAACATTTTCTGGTCCCAGAATCAACAGTGAAAACCATCCACGGTAAAAAAAACACACCATCTCTTTTTTTAAAACTGCCAAATTCAATGAAATGACACTATTTACTGCGAAATAACCAACCCAAGTGGGAAACAAAGATTGTCTGCTTCTCGTGATATTTATGACCTTGAAACAGCAGGAGCCTTTCCCGTAAATCCATAGAAACCGGAGGCCACTTCCGATGCCCCTCACCTGGATGCCTGGTGCAGTCCAATGTCACAGCTGAACGTGAGACTCGCTGCTCCGGGGGACTGGCCGGAGTGTGGGAACGGGGTGGAGAATGGACACTGTGCACTTTCCAGGCACCGAGGCGGTCTCCCCAGGGCTTCGATGTGAGGGCCTGTCCCTGTGACCGCGTGGAGAAGCAGCGTTCTGTGTGGCTGCCAACAGGGGCCTGCTGCTGCCCAGGCCTGGGAGGGAGCAGAAATGGCTCCTTCTGCCATGCAGCATTGCTGGGCCCCGTACCTGTTAATGACTGACGGTCCGCACTCCGCCTCTGCGGGAAGAATCGTCTTCCTCACTGTCCTTAGGTCAAAGGCGAGGGCACTGGCACCCATGCTTGGTCATGTGGTGGCTTTGCTTGCGAAAAAGCTCATGTAGCTCAGTGGTTCTCAACCTTTCTAAGGCCGCGACCCTTTAATACAGTTCCTCATGTGGTGGTGACCCCCAACCATAAAATTATTTCCGTTGCTACTTCATCACTGTCATTTTGCAGCTGTTATGAATCGTATCTGTGTTTTCCAACGGTCTTAGGCGACCCCTGTGAAAGTGTTGTTCGACCCCCAAAGGGGTCGAGATCCACAGGTTGAGAACCGCTGATGTAGATGAACTTGTTTGGGGCTTTAAGTTTCCTGGGGTACATCCCCACCTGAGCCATCGGAAAAGTCTTAGCGGGGAGCTTGGCATGTGATGAAACGGAGGCTACTGGGCACTTTCTTCTCCTAAACCCCTGTGACACTCAGGCCTGCAAAGCCTCGCTTCAGATTAGCGACGATATTTGCAAAGGAGCACTCCAATTTCTCACCAGGGCTTCAGACAGACAGAGAATCCAGAGACAGTAATCCAACTGACATATGATGTCCAGAAAAGAAAAGAAAAATCTGGCCAAAATCAGTTTGACTCAATGGATAGAACGTCGGCCTGCAGACTGAAGGGTCCCAGGTTTGATTCCGGTCAAGGGCACGTACTTGGTTGCGGGCACATCCCCAGTGGGGGGCATGTAGGAGGCAGCTGATGGATGTTTCTAACTCTCTATCCCTTTCCCTTCCTCTCTGTAAAAAAATCAATAAAGTATATTAAAAAAGAAAGAAAGAAGAGAGAAATCTGTCTGAAAAAGGAAGAAGCGTAAAGACAATGCCTTGAACTTCCTCCCATCCTCTAGGCCCTGGTCGCTGAGAGTTTGTGTTGAGGGTTCCCTGACATGGGTGGGTGTCTGCTGGCCGCCTGGTGGTCAGGAAGCCACGAGCACTCTGGGTAAGTCCCCCAGAAGAGGACAGTTAGGGAGGGGCGGGAGGAGGAAGACTGAGGCAGGTGGGAGACATAGAGGAGTGAGAGAGGGAAAGGTGAGAGGAGGGCAGGATGGAGGAGGAAGTGGGAGGGAAAGAACAGAGAAAAAGAAAGCCAGGAAAAGGGAAGTGAGGAAGCGAACGAGGAGAGAACGCAAGACACTGTTAGAAGGAAGACGAAAGAGAAAGGAGAGACCCATGCCCAGGGCATCCATCCTCCAGGGAAGAGTCGTGGCCCTGGACAGACAGGGCTCAGCGGGCGCCCTAGTTGCATAGCAATGAGTTTCCGTGGCCGCGTCTCTGGGTGGACCGGGCCGCTCTCTGGTTTCACAGCCTGGCCGGCCATGCCTGGCCACGGGAGGGCTGCCGGAGCCGGCCTGTCCCCGCACCTGCTCTGGGGGCCTCTCCCTCCCTCTGCTGGCTGCCAGGCCCTCGGGGCGCCCTCCGTGGGAAGGCAGAGAGAGGGATCCCTCAGGATGGGGCCTGGGGTTCCCAGCTGAGCTGTCAGTGCCGTGAGAACCTCGGCGGCAGTGTCGGGTGTCCAGCCCCTGGGAGGACAGTGCAGAGGGGGGACACCCGGGGAGGCCGGCCAGAGAAAAGCTTTGGGGCGCCGCCGTCTCTGTTTTCCGCCGGTCAATGAGCACCCCTGTCCCCTTTCACTGCTTTGTCCGGATCGGGGACAGATGCTTCGGCGGGCGGTGGCGGCGGGAACAAGCAGGGTTCTCTTCTCTCCCCGCTTCCCACGCCCTCCCCCAGCCATTTGCGAGAAAGGCGGACCCAGGCCTTTTAGAGGTTTTTGAAAACCCGGGGTAGACTGAGAGTCAGAGAGCACAAAGGACATTAAAAAGGAGAGAGATTAAATAGAAAGAGAAGGGTTTTTTTGAGGGTTTTTTTTTTTAAGGTCAGAAGACAGACAGGTCATTGGCATTTCAGTTATCAGCTTTAGCCGCATAGAAAGTAAAGCGAGAAGAAGAGAGGGGCAGATTCCCCTCCACCGGGGTCTCCTTTGCACACCGCACCCCCAGCAGCTGTCCAACCAGGATCTAAAATATAGAGACCGTCTCTTCAAACCTTTCACCGTCAGGATATAAACATGAGGCTGCTGAGACTGGTTTGGCTCAGTGGATAGAGCGTCGGCTTGCAGACTGAAGGGTCCCGGGTTCAATTCCAGTTGGGGACATGTGCCTTGCTTGTGGGCACGTCTCCACTGTGGGGCGTGCAGGAGGCGGCTGATCGATGTCTCTCTCATCGATGTTTCTGACTTTCTATTCTTCTCCCTTCCTCTCTGTAAAAAATAAATAAAAGTATATTTAAAAAAAATGAGAAAACCTAAAACTGTAAACTTCTAGAAGAAAAACATGGGGCAAAGTCACTGATCTTGGATGAGGCAGAGATTTATTAAATACAAAAATATAAATAAATAAAGATGAGCCATGAAAGAAAAGAACAATCAATTGGACTTCATCAACATTAAAATCTCCTGCTCCTCCAAAGGCAACGTTAAGAAGATGGAAGACAAGCCGCAGATTCGGAGGAAAATATTTTCCAAACACAACTGACAAGTGCCTCGCGTCTCTAATAAATAAATCATTCTCAACTATCGGGAAACAAACCAAGCAGTTTTATAAGTGGGCAAAATATTTGAACAGACGCGTCACCCGAAACAGATACACAGATGGCAAGTCATCATCCATCATTAATCATTAGGGAAACGGACCTTCAAGCCACATTCCAGTATAATGGCTAGTTTAACAGCAACACGGAACTGGCCCTACTACGTGCTACTGAGGACAATAGGAACTCACACCAGGAGGCTGCTGTGGGATGGCAAGCTGACTCAGCCGCTTTGGAAAACACCGGGACAGTTTCTCATAAAGTTACACTTACACTCGCTAGATCCATTCCACTTACAGCCGTGCATTTACTTCTGGTTTCTCCAGGAAGCACGGACCACACGTTTAGGAGTGTAAAACGATATACAGTGGTACCTCGAGATACGAGTGCCCTAACATACGAGATTTTTGAGATACGAGCCGTCGAGCGAGCGATTTTTGCTTTGAAATACGAGCAACAGTTGAGATAGGAGTCATCGCGCGGATCGGTCGGCTGCACACGACCCACCAGTTTACCGCAACTCGAGCGTCTCATAGTTTCCCACGCCTCAAGGTTACGGAACGAATTAAACTCGTATCTCGAGGTACCACTGTACATTCAATCATTGCAGCCACGGTGACCACAGCTGATGCTAGCAAAGGGACAAAAAGAAGACTTTCCAAGTCAGAGTAAGAATATGCTTTGTTTCCCATAACCCTCTCTCACTCCCCCTCCCCCCCCCAAAAAAAAATCCCTTCACCATAAGCCTTCCTCAAACTTTATTTTTTTGTGTGACAAGAAGATAAAAAATGAGCGCTCTGCTTTCACTCAGGCCTAATTCCTCGCGTGTCTTCGGTAACTGTACTCCGTTCCGGCACATGCTGCCAAAAATAACCCTCAGCAGCCGCCCAGCGGGACGGCCCATCCTTTCTGGCCACTTTCATGTGGAGCAGAGAGCAGCTCCTGGGTGAATTCATCTGTTAATGGAATCTCTGCGCCGCTTAGCAAAACAAGCCCACTCGGCCCCAGCCCACGCGGCGTAATTAGGGATGCGCCGTTCTGGTGTGTGTCTGGGTGTTCCACTCGGATGCACTCTTCCTTCACCATCGGGGCTGCATCAGCTCCCCCGGGCTTTGGGGACCAGATGGAAACCACACGCTGGATGGTGCCCCCGCTCCCCGTGGCGGGGCTGTGACTCAGGTCTCCCTGCTAACGGGGCAGAAGATTAAACAGCAACAGGCTCTCCTGACCTGTCATGTCAATGGTGCTTCCTTCTCTCCACACCAAATGGCCAGATACTTCCCAGACCTGGAAAAGTGGCTTCAGCTACTTCTCTCCTCCATGGCTGCTAACTACGGTTCAACTGCATTTTTTTCCTATTGGCACTCGGAGTGCATCTCTGTGACTCCACGCCCCCGCATCGAGCACCCGTGTCAGGACTTCTGGCTGGCTGGCCGGCTGGCCACCCCATACATCGGTCCCATGAAGCTCCAGGCAGGCCGTGCTAAAGGCCCGCCAGGATGCTAATGGACAGGCTTTCAAAGCCAAGAGGCACGTTGGAGCTAGATCAGGATTCATTTTTTTAAAAGGAGGGATCATGTTTATTTCCCATTATTTAGGAAAGAGAGAAAACGTAAAGTGTTTCTAACACAAAAAGCATGCCACAGTGTTGGTGTTCAAAGCAAGGCTGCACAGCTAGACGTGTGTAACCGTCATCTTCTTGATCCGGGAATTTTGCGTCAGGTCCTGTTGTTCTGCCTGGGGCCGCCAGAAGGCCTGGTTGTTTTCCAGATTACATACGGGATCCTGGACGGATTCGCAGGAACGGCTTGGAATAGTCCTGCTCAGAGTGTGGTCCACAAACGGGTGCAAGATGAGATAAGCACGGAAATTGTTGGTAAGGGTGTGAGACTCTCGGAAATTGCTAGAGGGAATGCGAAATGGTTGAGCCACTGTAGAACACAGTATTACAGTTTCTTATGAAGTTAAGAAACGTTGTGCACTTACCATGCAACCCAGCCATCCTTCTCTGAGGTAGTCACTCGAGAAAAATAACACGGAGGTCCACACAAAGATTCGTATGTAGCAGCATATTTATAACTAGTGGCCCAGTGCATGAAATTTGTGCATGGAAGGGGGTTTCCTCAGCCCAATCTGCACCCTCTCCAATCGAGGATCCCCTGGGGGATGTCTGACTGGCAGACATCCCTCTCACAATCTGGGACCACTGGCTCCTAACCGCTCACCTGCCTGCCTGCCTGATCACCCTAACTGCCTCTGCCTGATTGCCCATAACTGCCCTCTCCTGCTGGCCTGATCTTGCCCCCTACTACCCGTCCCTGCCAGCCTGATCTCGCCACCAACTTCCTTCCCCTGCTGGCCTGATCACCCCGAACTGCCCTCCCCTGCCAGCCTGATATCACCCCCAACAGCACTCCCTGCCAGCCAATTTGGTTTTCATTGTTCAGTTTCTATGCCAGTGTCAAAAGCTCCACCTCTTAGGGCAGCCATTGGCTCCTCACAGTTCACCCAGATTTGGTTCTGATTGATTGGTTTCTATGGCAGTCAGCGTCTCTGGGCCTATCTCCGGGCCTGATCAGAAAGGTGGGGCTGATCAGCAGCCCCTGCAGAGGCCCAGAGAGAAACAGAGGCACAGCTGCTGGCAAAGCCAAGAGAGAGTGGCAATGACTGATCAACAGCTGCCACGGAGGCTGCAGATCAGACCCTGCTTCTCTCTTCAGGCCTTTGTCTGAGCCTGATCTGCAGCCCCCTTGGCAGTCAGTGCTGGGTCCCTGCACCCGCAGCAGCAGCAGTCAGTGCTGGGTCGCCATGGCAACCCAGTACTTACTGCAGGACTGACCTCCGGTGTTTGATGGAGTCTTTGGTGAGTCGTTACAGACCGTGGGTTTTTATATGTTAGGATAGCCACAAACAGGAAACAACCCAAATTCCTATCTGCAAAAAGTGAATAGAGAAACTGGTCTTTCCACATAATGGAAAACTGTACAGCAAGAAAAAAGAAATGAAAGATATAAGAAATATTATCATTAAAAAAGAAATATATGCAATCCCATGGATGAGTATCAGAGGCATTAGTTTAGGTGAAAGGAGTCAAACACAAAAGACTACATACTGTATGATTCCATGTACGTGAAATTCTGCAGGTGAAGCTAGCATGGCGGAGACCAGATGGATGGCTATCTGGGCTGGGGCTCAGGATGGAGGGAATCCACTGAAAAGGGACAGAGGGAACTTGTAGGATGGTGGGAGCGTTGCATTTCATTTTTGATGGAATTTCAATGACAACATACACTCATCAAAATTCATCAAGCATACACTTAAAGTGAGTGAATCTTATTGTATTTACATTATACCTCAATAAAATGGAAGGAAAGAAGGAGGGAGGGAAAGAGGAAGGGAGGAAATAGGGAGAACCAAGAATAGAAAACCTTCATTCTGGAAGTAAATGAAATGATTTGAGGGAAGACATTAAATTTCAGTAGCTCCCACCCCCTTCCTCCCCCGCAAAAAAGGGGGACAATTTTGAGCCACAACCAATAAGTCTGAAGTGGAGGTATGTTCATTGTATGTTCATCTGACTGGAAGTTTGGGGCATCCTCGGTAGCATGGGCATCAAGGGACACAACGAACACCCACCTCTCAGTCCTGCTACATCATGCCAGCCACCGAGTCAGGGAGCGTCCCTAGAGCCAAGGCATACCCAGTTCTCTGCAGTCGCGTGCGACAGGCACCTTCAGGTCCAGCCTGCAGAGTGCGGTCCCTGTCTCTGGGAACAAAACGTCATTCTCACATTTACTCCGTGTTTCTCTTTTGTGACAGCTCCTCGGAGAATAGCATCAACAGCTTAATGTTTACATCCATGGATCCAGGCTGTTTCCATGGCAACCCCTCTAATGCTCTGGAGCTGCCATTTTATGTCAATTTGCTATTAATGGGAGGTGAGACAAAAGAAAGCAAACAGAGCAGGGAACCCTTAGCACCTGAGACTGACAAGCAAGGCAAGGAGGAAGGGAAGCACCTGTGTCATTTGCCAGGCTTTTAAGGGAGCATGCGGCAGTTAACCCTTTCAGACTTAGGTTCCTTGCTTCCTAGGACCTTGGAGTGTTTGAGCTAAGATGGCCTTTAAAAGCTGCCCGGAACCCTTCATTATAAATCCAGGAAACTCAGTCCTGGAAAAGGGAAGGAATTTAATGGAATTTGGTGCATAAATTAATGGTGTTTTTGAAAGAGAGGGGTGGGAGGGAGAGAGAGATCAGTGCAGGTAAGACACAGGATTAAGTAGCTGTATCACCAACAGTCTCACCATCCACACACCTGGAGACTGGACACTGGGCCACTTCTGGGAGGAAAAAAACACTACATTCCATAACCATACGCGCATCAGAAACAGCCCCAAAGCCACAGGGAGATGCCTCCACCGCATTTCCAATGAGTGCACCTCATTAGCAGGACCCATTTTGCACCCAGAACCTTACCTGTAGGAAAGTGTAAACATTTAGTTTGTTTTAAAAGCTTTCCAGTCCCTGCTGTACTGGAAGGTGCATTAAAATGAGGAGGAAGAATGAATCAAGTATCAGTTGTCTGTATTCAGGGGAAGGGATCCATTGATCCATTGATTGACGGGTGTTAGTATAAATTTGCAGCAGTTGGAGCATTGCATTGAGAAGTAGAGAAATACCTCACCTGTGGAAAGTGGGGTAAACAAGGACCCTAAAATACTGCTATGGGAAGGAGTGGGAAGTGAAGCAGCCATGGTAGAGAGCATTAATGTTAGATTAAACATTTTAAATCACTCAGCCCTTGACTCGGCCATCCCACCTGCCTTTCCCTAACCCAGAGTAACAAGTGCATGTGTGCAAGGGAGAAAAGTCACCTGTAGATTCCTCACTCAAAGATAGCCATTGTTAACGTTCAGTATATTTATCTCCAGATTAATTTTTATGTGTTTTTAAAAATAGTTTATGATGGACAAAATGCTTTCCCTTGATGTCTAACCTACTTCCTTCTGGCTGGGTCATAATCATCAGATGCTCATTCTATATAATAAAAGGCTAATATGCAAATCAACCAAACGGTGTGCAATGACCACCAGGGGGCAGATGCTTAATACAGGAACTGCCCCCTGGTGGTCAGTGCACTCCCACAGGGGGAGCACTGCTCAGCCACAAGCTGAGCTGATGGCTGGCAGGCAGAGTGGCCCACCTCCGCGGTAGCGCTAAGGATGTCCGACTCACAGCTCACAAGGAGTGGACCTAAACTGTCAGTCAGACATCCCCCAAGGGCTCCCAGACTTTGAAAGGGTGCAGGCTGGGCTGAGGGACCCTCCCCCATGCCCAGTCCACAAATGTCATGCACTAGGCCTCTAGCCTATTAATATTTTTCTCTACTTAGAAAATGTCAATAACACCTTCTAGTTATTTTATTACATATTCTAACAACATGTATTCTAAGTGCTTTATCAGCTGTCATTACCACAGAAATGTGATGAAGTGAGTTCCTTATTGTTCCCGTTTCACAGATGATAAAGAAACTGGGGCTTAGTGAAGATCCTATCCTCGGAGATGTCGTGACAACCGAACCCTTTTCTTAGCTCAGAGGCTAGGAAGAGGCTGGCTGAGAGAGTGTCTCCTTCCTGAAGATGCAAACATTTCACCATCAAAAAGTGTCTACCAAGTCCCGAGTTGAAGAGTGAGCCAAGAAAGGTGAGAGTTCAGAGCTGATTCTGGAAGCCACGAAACAGAGCCAGGGAATCTGCAAACTACAGAGACAAAAGCAGGTGGGATGCTGGATGGGATGGAAGTTTCCAGGCTACCACCTGGGGCAGTTGTGATGCCCCTCAAGTCCATATTAGTTTGTCCAGATGGGTCAGTGTGGGTGGGACAGTCAGGATCTGGGGCCCATCTGTCCCCATATAAAGCTCAGCACAGATGCCAAGCAAACGCGTCCTTTATTTTCCTGAATCATTGCATCACGGAATTGTTATAGAAGATTGACTGTTCTGCCCATTCCAACCCCCTTCCTGCTGCTGTCCGCGGGAACGCCCGGCAGAGCTGGTGTCAAAGCACATTTCCTTTTCCGGAGGCTCTGACGTGAAGAAAGCCATTTCCTCCTGCCCATTCTGATGAGCTAGCCCCGACCTCTGACCTCTGACCTATCGATCTGGGCATCTAGAGAGAGGTTACTTCATTTAGTTAATATGGTTACTACTGAAAGAATAAAATCAAATTGAACGATGTGGCAACATGGCTTTCTACAAAACTGAAAAATCGAGAGGATGTTGAAGAGGTGAAAGTGCTATTCATTCAAATATAATTTTATTTTATTACATATGATTTTATTTTTTATTATAGATAGCAACTAGATAGCCTAAGAGCCTTTTTTAAAAATATATTTTTATTGATTTTTTTTTTTTACAGAGAGGAAGGGAGAGGGATAGAGAGTCAGAAACATCAATCAGCTGCCTCCTGCACAACCCCCACTGGGGATGTGCCCACAACCAAGGTACATGCCCTTGACCGGAATCAGACCTGGGACCCTTCAGTCCGCACACCGACACTCTATCCACTGAGCCAAACCAATCTTGGCCTAAGAGCCTTTTAACGTGTTTTTCTCAGTGTTGGCAGACAAAAAAATCTATTTTGTGCAAGTGACAGCAGAGGGCACTCTTCTTACATATTGGTTTCTATCAGAACTCCAGGGAAAACAGTTGTTAAAATGCCTTTGTGGATGTTAAAAAGTTTATGGCTCTTCCTGAATCTACACATATATTTATAAGTAAATATATAAGTAAACATATTTATATACATAATATATAAATAAATATATTGATATATGTAAATGACTTGTTTTTACAGTGTTTATATAATTTAAATATAAATAGATATATATAATATATATATTTTTAGGAAGAGCCATAAACTTAACGTGTGTGTGTGTGTGTGTGTGTGTGTGTGTGTGTAAAACCCCTTGGAGATATCCCCAATGAATATTATTAAACTTTAAAAAGAAATTCCTAAGACTTTCATGCAGAAATCAATTGGGAATAGTGTCTGCTCCTCCCTCTCCAAGTTGCCATATCTGAACAGACTGTAGATGAGGTCATCTCATGGAAGGTACCAGAACTTTCTGTTATTGGTCGATGATGCATATGTTATAGGGTTGGTTCACTTAATGCAGAAGTGAATGCTCCCCCCAGGCCTTAAGGAAATCCTTCCCGAGGCGCCATGCTGCCCGTGCACGAAGCTGAGAGTGAGGGCTCCTTGAATTTTGCACCCGGGACTCCACCTCTGGCTCTGGGAGAAGGTCTCAGCACACAGCTCTTCTGTCCTGGAAGACAGATAGGAAAATGAAGTGGTTCACACCAATGGGCAATAATAATAGTCTGTTTATATAACACTTGTACCTCTTCCAATCCTTTGTTCGCAAGAAACAGAAACCAGCTCTGGCGAAGTTCAGAAAATGAAGGTTTGAAAACATGGGGTGGGTCACAGAATCCAAGGAAAAACAGTGACCTCAGGTAGGACAGAAACCAGGGTGCCTACAAGAATCCAGGATGCAGACTCTTGCCCTAGCTGGTTTGGCTCAGTGGATAGAGCATCGGCCTGTGGACTGAAGGGTCCTGGGTTTGATTCCTGGTCAGGGGCACTTACCTCAGTTGTAGGTTCTATCCCCTGCCCTGGTTGGGGTGCATGTGGGAGGCAACCAATCGATGTGTCCCTCTCATATCGATGTTTCTCTCTCTCTGTCTCTCCCCTTTCCTTCCACTCTCTCCAGAATTCAATGGAAAAAAAACTCCTCAGGTGAGGAGTAACAAAACAAAACAAAACAAAAAAGAATACAGACTTGTTCTAGCTGGTTTGGCTCAGTGGATAGAGCATCGGCCTGCGAACTGAAGGGTCCCGGGTTCTATTCCAGTCAAGGGCACATGCCCGGGTTGCAGGCTCAATCCCCAGGAGGCAGGATTGGCAGGAGGCAGCCAATCAATAATTCCCGGGGGATCAAGCCTGAAACCTGGGCATGTGCCCTGGCGGGGAATCGAACTGGCAACCTTTCAGTGCATGGGACAATGCCCAACCAACTGAGCCACACTGGCCAGAGCTAGATGAGTGTTTCTTGATTTATTTGTTTTTATAACCCACAAACTTTTTTGTTCTACCAATAACTGGCCTGCTCTCCCGGAAACAGTGGTCTGATGATGAATGAACAGTGAGAGGAGAGAGAGAGAGGCTGTCTACTGGTGGACAGAAGCCCTTTTTTGCAAGCTTGGGGAATGGCCAAGGAAAACTTTGTAAACTAATTGTCTCTGCATTTCTTGGGGCGGGAGGTGGGGGAGAGGTTGTTGTAGAATCCAATAACACTGTGTACTTTCTCCTGTCTCTGCCAGCGAACAGAGCTAATGTTATCTCTCGTCACACCAGGAAGGAAGGGAAGTACTTTCCATTCTAGCCCTTGTTTTCTTGCCCGAAGTTTCCATGGTATTGTTCCGGGTGTCGACACTTTCCCAACCCAGTGTCAGGCAGTAAACGCGGTGGAACTGTCGTGTAAAATCTGTTCTACCGTTTCTGAGGACAGGAACTTCTTATATTTATTTTTAACCACAAAATGTCTATTTTTCTGACAGCTCAGGGACATCCACCATGGAAATAGAACTTCACTTATAGTGACGCCTGAACAGGGCGGAAGTTCAGCTAGTTCCCCAAAAGCGGAAAGAAGTTTAAATGAGCTGCCCACACAGAACACGGTCCCACACGAGGGTCAGGTGAGTCACAGCGGATTGAGTGGACGTGGCATCCATGCTTTCACACCGCGGCCCAGATAGTCCACGTGCTTTTGGAACAGGATTCTTCTAGATGGTAGAGGTGCGTAGTTAGGGCAATTAGTTCTGTGAATATTTTTGGAAACTCGGGTAGTGAGGCATTGTTATGGAAATTATAATGATGCAGTGTTACAATAAAATTTATATAGGAAACAAATAGGGAAAAGATTTCTCTGGGGAATATTTTTATTATTTGGCTGGTTACAGTAAAAACCTTCCTTTCTTTCTTTCGTCTCTTTCTTTCCTTCTTTTGTCTTTCTTTCTTTCACCTTCCTTTCTTCTTTCTTTCATCTTCCTTTTTTCTTTCTTTCTTTCTTTCTTTCTTTCTTTCTTTTCTTTCTTTTGTGTTTCTTTCATCTTCCTTCCTTCCTTCCTTCCTTCCTTCCTTCCTTCCTTCCTTTCTTCCTTCCTTCCTTCCTCTGTCTCTTTCTTCCTCCCTTCCTTCCTTTGTAGAGAATTTTTAGCAGTTTATTTGAGCCAAACAACCATTGCTGGGAAGCAAATCCCAATGGATTGTGCAATTGCTCTGGAGAACGGTGGTTTAGCAGCTAATTGTTATATGAGACTCAAAGGAGGAAATGTAAGGAGGTTCCATAAAACCCATTGGTGGTAGATTTGGGGAGCGGGAGAAAGCAGACAGGAAAATTTCTGGGATCGGATAAAAAGCAGAATGGAGCGACACATACAGCCTTTACCTTGGTGGCTACAGGATAATTAATGATGGACATGGATAGCAGGGAGCGATGGTTTGTGGGAAACACAGCAGTGAGGGGCTCTGTGCTGTGGTGCAGTGGTTGTGTCCTGGGGGGTGTAGGAAAGGAGATTGCTCTGACAGGGATGTTATCTGCAATGCAAAGGGCATTAAAAAAAGCTCACGTGTGGTGGAGACTGACCTTTGCCCAGGAAGCTGTAGGCCCCAGGGACACAACTTCTGCCGTGACCTGTTTTTAGTGAGAAATGTTTATGTTCAGACCATCCCATGTGGCTGCTTTTCAGTCTCTGAGCTGGTAAGACCTGCCAGGCAGGCCTCCCCTGAGCTTCTCAGGTTTAGTATGTGCCCCCCAACCCCCTCCTGCCCTATTTTAGGGTCCTTTCTTTCTATCACAGCATTTTCATTACATATTGCAGGCCTATCTTTTCCACCAGAATATAAATGCTATATAACCACCATGCCCAATACATGGTGACCTCAACAAATATTTGAGAGAATGAATGAATGGATGGATGGACGTTCAATTATTCATAAGCAGTACTCCTCTTATCTGTGTTTTGGAAAAAATTATTTGAAGACATAACGTTAGCCAAACCAGCAAGGATACAAAATAATGTAGCTCAAAGGAAAGATGATCTTCCCTTATTCACTTTGCACTCAGACTTCAGGAGTCTGGTTGGATTACGTATTTCCAGATGGATCTTGCAGTCTTGGGAGAAAGCTTGACCTTGAGTTGTTTCAGTTAACTGGTCACCTACCTCTCTCTTCCTTTCCCCGAATCCTGTTTCCTGAGCCAAAATCTCCACCCAGCCAATCAGATGGAACCTCTTGGCTTGCTAACAATGGCCAGGTGGGACACTATGCCAGAAGAAGTACTGAACAAAAAGTCTTTTCCCCCTTTATAAAAAAGCTGACCCGCAGGATGGATACTTCCACGGCTGAGCAGTTTTTATAATGATATTTGGGATCTTTACCCTAAAATGACTCTGAGGAGTCTTGTGAGGAGGAGGAACCTAATGAACTGCCCAGGAGAAGAGGTCACCTGTCACGAGGTCATTCTTCCTCGCAGCAGGACCTCCTGGGCTCACTGGACTTTAAGATACATGCAGTACGACCTTGGCAGTATGTATGCTCTTGACCGTGTGAAAATAGAGAGGGAAAAAACTATGAAGAAGTATATTAATATCCATAGTGATGATTTCTGCATGTTGGGAGTCCAGGAAACCTAAAGTTTTTCCTACTTTTCAGTATTTTTTTCAATGAGCATATTTTGTAATCATTAAAGGTGGACATTATTTTTTACAAAAATCAGAGCAATTTACATATGTCCATAATGCTAAGTTAAAAAGAAATGTATCAAGAGAAAATGGCTGGAAGGAAGAATAGCAGAATTTAACAGTTCCTGTATGATTTCCTTTCTGGTGTTTTTATGTTTTCCAGATTTTCTAATTAACAGATAATATGCTCATGTTTAATATAAAAATGACTGTTTTCTGAAACAAGGAAGGTAATGTAAAAAAAAAAAATCAGTTCCAGTGGTAAACAAACTGTGGGAGGGGAAGCTCGCTGTGGACCACGTGTCAGGAAGGGTCTCGTGGGAGACAGACCGGAAAAGGGCAGGTGTCACTGGCAAACAGGAAGGGGGAGGCACTCCATGCCAAGAAAGACGCCTGCTCCCGGGGCGGGTGGGACATTCTTACTGGAACAGAGAGCGCCTACGGGGCCGTGTGGGGGATGGAGCTGAGCTCCACTCAGTTGGGGAGGGCTGTGGGTGTCCACTGAAGTGCCTGAGTTCGTTCTGTGAGCAAAACATGGACGCCAGAAACACCCAAAGCAGCCCGGCAGGTGCTCTGCAATTCCATTCGGGTAGTTGCTGCCAGTCGCTGGCCCGGCTCCCAAGTCAACAAGACTTTCATGGGTGCCATCCCGTCTCCTGTGTGACCTGTAGGCAACCCCCTGCTGCCTCCTCTTTAATGTGATTCTCCTCCACCCAAAGCTTTGGATTTCTTGGGTTCATACTGCTTCCCCCCACACTCACCTCCCATAGAGTTCCCTACTGTGCAAACCAACCCAAATTCTTCCTGCCGTCCACTCCTATCTAAGAACATTGCTCTTCCCTTGATGTTGTTGATGGCAGCTCAAAAATGACCTAGTGAGAGTTAGTCATAACAAAGGAGAAATTCCGTATAACTGCAACATTTACTTTCCAGGGGTACTCACACTTTAAAAGAGGAGCTAACCACTGTTTTTAGAACCATGGAGGGGAAGAGAGAAATATTTTGAGCTACTTGCCTCCTCCTCAAACCGATAAAACCACCAATTCTACTCCCCAGAGACAACAGCTTCGGAAAAGCTGTCAATCCTTTAAGTCCGTATAAATTCAAGAGCGAGAGCAGGCCCTAGCCATTTTGGCTCAGTCGATAGAACCTCAGCCTGGAGACTGAAGGGTCCTGGGTTCAATTCCAATCAAGGGCACATGCCCGGGTTGCAGGCTCAATCCCCAGTAAGGGGGCATGCGGGAGGCAGCCCATCAATGATTCTCTCTCATTATTAATGTTTTTATCTTTCTCTCTCCCTCTCCCTTCCTCTCTAAAATGTGTGTGTATGTATATATACATACATACATACATATATATGTATGTGTGTGTGTGTGTGTGTGTGTGTGTGTGTGTGTGTATAAGCCCTGGTGATAACTATTATAATCCCTTCTAATCAGACAACTAGTTGAGGCAGGTGCATGGTGGTTTGACAAAGAAATGCCTGCTGTCTCGGGGCCCAGTCAGGGCCTGGACTTCCTCTGACTTCCGGAGTCGGGTCACACACTTCCCTGTTCATCCTACTGCCCACCTGCTCAGGGCCTCTCCCCCTGACCCCGGCCCCCGCAGGAAGCAGGGAAAGGAGGGGGAGGTGGCGTGGGACAGCACTCCTCGAGCTGCAGGGGTGTGGGGGAGAGGGTCGGGGGCTCAGAGGCCAGGCTGGTTATGATTAGCGCCTTGGCAACCAGGAGATGCTTACCCGGGGATGGAGTCAGCTGTGCTTGTGCTGGGCAAGCTCCAAGGCCACTGCTCCCGCTCTGCCCCCTGTCCCCCACCCCCCGACTGGAGCTGATTTCCTAAAACTTGGAACCTGCTCCCCCTCTTCCAGCCTCTTCACCCTCAGGTACTGCTGCAGTGAGATCTCTAAGGACAATAATAGTAACAAGAACAACAATTATTGGAGCTAACCATCTGAGGCTTCATGGACGTGAACTCAATCTTCCTTCCCGCCACTGTTTACAAGTGGCTACTGGGAGCCCAAAGTGTCTGTCATTGTCCAAGGCCACCCCGCACTGGCTCTATGTCCTACCCCTTCCCACAGCACCGCCTTACCGGTCACCTGTCAACCACCGCTCCAGTCACTTTGGTTTCTGGCTCCTTCCAGGAATGGCTGGGAAGAACATTCTGGAAAGAACATTCTGTGCTTGGTGTCTCACACCAACCCACATTGCCCACCCGCCTGAGTGTCCCCTGGGTCAGTGCTTCCCCGGGAATCTCTGGGGCGATCTTGCTCACAGGGCGATTCTCTCACCGGGGTCTTTTCGAGAAGCAAACATTTCACATGCTGCCTGCTACCCAGAGACTCTGCAGCTCTAACAACACTCATGTCTGCACACCGGCCTGAGCCAGTCTGCGGGCTGCTCGCTGCTGTGGGAAGTGTGTGCCACACCGAGACGTGTGGGAAGAGAATTAGAAAAAGCTGGGAAGAACATTCTGTGCCTGGTGTTTCACTTACAGGCAGCCTTGATTACTTATGATAAGCGCTCTTCACTCCCCTGGAGTCGCAGAGAAGAGGGAGCCTGCTGGTGAAGGGGAGGGGTGTTAAGGGAGCGCTGGGGGGTGGGGGAGGGTGGGAGGGTGGGTGCGCTCGGGCTCACAGGCAGGAGGGCTGTGTGCTCAGGAAGTTGAGGGGTCCCCCCTGCCTCCTGCTGGGCTGCCCACGCCTCGGGGCGACAAGGCACCTCAGGGGTGCCTCCCTCATCCCCAGGCCCCGCTGTGATGCCAGAACCTTTTGACAATGGGAATCTGATGAAAGGAAGGGCCGCTGTGCACTTAATCACACCAGCAAACACCGTCTCCTTCAAACGTCAGGGGTTCTCCACCTTCTCAAGGCATGGAAAGGGGACCCCAGATTCAAAACCAGCCATTTGTTATAAAGTGCATGGTGGTGTGTCCCCAGGTTCTCGGCTGAAGTCGTGAAGTGGTGTTTGGGAGTGGGGACTTAGGGGTGATGAGGTTCAGATGAGGTCCTGGGGTCAAGCTCCTGTGATAGGACTGATGCCACGTGCTGGAGAGGAGGGGGAGCAGCTGGCACCCCTCTCCTGCTGGTGGGAGTGTGAATTGGTTCTACCTTCTTCATGGGTGACCTCCATGCGGTGGAGAGTCCTGAGACAGAAGACACCTAATGGCAGGACTAGAAACTAAGCCAACTAAGGCTGGGGAGGGAACATCAGCTCTCTCCTACACTTGAGCCCTTAGCTACTGCTTGGTGCCAGGGGGCACTCCAGCTGGCCTTGGCACAGTTCTCTCCTTGTCATGATTCTTTCTTTCACGGCATTAGGTTTAGATGGCTAGACCTGGGACCACTGATCTGATCCCACCATCACCACCACCACCCATCGTTCCTATGCTTCCTTCAGGGCAGTGGTTCTCAACCTTCCTAATGCTGCAACCCTTTAAGACAGTTCCTCATGTGGTGGTGACCCCCAACCATAAAATTATTTCCGTTGCTACTTCATCACTATCATTTTGCTACTGTTATGAACTGTAAATATCTGATAGGCAGGATGTATTTTCGTTGTTACAAATTGAACATAATTAAAACATAGGGATTAATCACAAAAACAATATGTAATCATATATTGTGAAATATTTCTTTCTAATTACAAGTAGATGAAATTTTGTCTTGAATCGTGGTGTAGCATGGGCAACAGTCTTCCTATGACAACAGTAAACTACATTGCTACACTTTGCTACACCGAGGAGCGGTGTGTTTGTTCCTAAGACCATGGGAAATAGGTGTTTTCCGCTGGTCTTAGGCAACCCCTGTGAAAGAGTCGTTCGACCCCCAAAAGGGTCTCGACCCACAGGTTGAGAACCGCTGCTTCAGCGGGATAAACAGAAATAGACATGGCGCTAACAGGTTCACTCCTTGTGGCTCCCAGATGCCTGCCTAAGCAGTCCTTCTGCAGGATGACATGGTTTTATTTGCCAAAAGACACACTTCCTGTGGACTGAAAGGTGGCCTTTTACTGCCATTATTCTGTATTAAGCGTGAATGCTTGTGATGATCATCTTAGTGAGTAAATTACGGTTGGTCCTTCCCCCACCCCTGCCTTGGTGATTCTGTTGTGCTCCTCGTGCCTGAATCTCCACTCCCTCCTGCCACCCAGGCCTCCCGCCGTGGCCTTCACAGCCTAACAATGCTCCCAGCTCCACGAATTCCTCATTCCGCCCGTGGCATCGTGTGCCAAGAACAATTTGGGGAAATTGGACCAGAGCCTCCTTTCACAGCCTGTGAGAATGTTCTCTGCTTGGAATTAGAGAGGGTTTGGGAGAGGAAAGGTTGAAACCAGGCTAGTCTCCATTTCCCTTAGATGTAGTGCGTCATGCCGTGAGGTTTGTGTGGGTTATTTGACTGGAAGGGGCCTAATTTGGGGCCACTGAATGCTTCCTTATGTTTAATTCAACTGGTTGGAACAAGGACAGATGTGTATGCAAGACTCTGGCTGGGAAGTGTATACGTGAGGCACCCAGGCATGTGTTTTCTGTTCATTAACTGCTGGTCTCCACCAACAGATAGAACCTGTAGTACCAAGTGGGAGTTCCTTTCATTTTGTTCTAATTAGAATGATATGGCCGGGTTACCTTTGGCACCTCAGCAACCGATCAGTAGCCATGGGGACAGGCAAGAGAAAGACCTCTCTGGACCCAGAGACATCAATCCCTCTCATTCTGAGAAATAATCACCCCTTTGGGGAGTCCCTGGTGCATCCCAAGGCAGGATGGTGCATCCCTTGAATACTGATTGCGTGCCTGCTTCCTGGAAGGCACCTGCGAGTGCTTTATCCCCCACTTATCCTCTACTCACTTCCCGCTCCCAACACCCCTCCTGTAGACTTTGCTCCTGGGGATATTCAGTAGTGGATCTACACCAGGCTTGTGATTGCTCTAGAGATGGCCATGTGACACAGCTCATCCAATGAGATGTAGGCAGATATCTACTAGGTGGAGCTTCTGGGAAAGTGGCTGCTTTCCCAGTAAAAATGGACAGGTCTGCTGGTCATGGTCCTTTGCCTTTTTGCCTCTACTTCCCTCTTGCCTGCTTCTTCCTCCTGGAACACAAATGTGATACTAAAACGAAGTAGCCTTTGGAATCGGCCAGGAGAAATGCAGAAGCATCAGCCTTGGATCAACAGTAGGTAACTGCCCGCTTCTTGTTATGTGAGAACAATCAACCTCTGACCGTCTAAGCCAGTGGTTCTCAACCTTCCTAAGGCCGAGACCCTTGCATACAGTTCCTCATGTGGTGGTGACTCCAACCATGAAATTTTGCTACTGTTATGCATCGTGATGTAAATATCTGCATTTTCCAGTGGTCTTAGGCAATCCCTGTGAAAGGGTCATTCAACCCCCGAAAGGGTCTCGACCCACAGGTTGAGAACCACTGGTCTATGCCCCTCTAGCTGGTCTTCTGTGTTTGCAGCCAAAGGCACTGCTAGCAGAAACCCTCCTTCGTGATGGGAGGTGAAGGGGAATTAGCATATACCGAGCAGCTTCTGGAGACCAGGGACTGGGCTGTTGTCAATGTGTAGCTCCTCAGCTCCTCAGATAACCTGTGGAAGAGCTCAGCCCACAGACAACCGTGCTGAGTTCTAAGAGACTGAGGAATAGGCAGGTTCAAGGTGAAGACCAGGCCTTTCTCGCTCCAGTGTCCAAGCTCTTGTCACCACACACTGGCGGCCTCCTGTTGGGTAGAGCAGACGGGAGCTTGCCCCGTTTCAGCTAAAATTGTGGTCGGCAAACTGCGGCTCTCGAGCCACATGTGGCTCTTTGGCCCCTTGAGTGTGGCTCTTCCACAAAATACCATGGCCTTGGCGAGTCTATTTTGAAGAAGTGGAGTTAGAAGTTTAAAACATTTGGCTTTCAGAAGACATTTCAATCGTTGTACTGTTGGTATTTGGCTCTGTGGACTCATGAGTTTGCCAACCACTGAGCTAAAACATGAGCCTTCGATAGTTTGAAGTAGGGACATTTGGGTGGTTGTTTGTATTTGCTGTTTTTTTTTATTTTTTGTCAATACCCTTAAAATAGTGTCCTACAAATTGCTGGTCTGGAAGAGGTGGAATATTCTACCACTCTTTATTTTGTTCAAAATCCTGGTACAACAATGTCTGCCCATAAAAGTGGGCAGCCCTAGCCGGTTTTCTCAGTGGATAGAGCATCGGTCTGTGAACCAAAAGGTCCCGGGTTCAACTTTGATCAAGGACATGTACCTTGGTTGCAGGCTTCTCCCCGGCCCAGCCCTGGTAAGGGATTGTGCAGCAGGCAACCAATCGATGTGTTTTCTCACACTGGTATCTCCCTCTGTCTTTCCCTCTATATCCTACTCTCTAAAAATCAATGGAAACATATCCTCGGGTGAGGATTAACAACAACAACAAAGCGGGCACAGCCCTGGGCATTCCAGCTGCGGACAAAGGATGCAATGGTGGGTCACTTGCAATCATGTTAAGGAATTCCTGTGGAAGACTGGAGGAGTCCAGCTAATTAAACACCATAGAGCCAGCCCTCCTCTCCCGCCCACTCCACGTGGGTAAAGGCTGGGGTTTGGGACATAATTAGAATGCTCCCCCGCAGCCTGACATAGTCACAAATACTCACCGTTAAAGCTACAAAAATCCCCATTAGAAGGAGCACAATCCGAATACTAACGGTGGTCAGTCATTCATCGCCTGGCATACACAGGGCCCTCCTACGTGTCACTCTGCTCCACACTCAGTCTGACCGGACAGATGTTACTCTTGTCATCAACCCTGGGAATCCGGATAAGGGGAGGGGACATTTCCGGAGGCCGGCTCCTTGCCCAAGGTCATACGTAGGGTATCAGGGCAGGAACTTAGGGCTTATGGTGTCAAGGCCCATGTGGTGTCCCCTGAGCCCACCCAGGAAGAGGGGCTGGGGACAGAGCTTTCCAAGACCTTCCAGAAGCTGTTGTGCCAACCAGGGGGGTCGGGCCTGCTTCCTAGGGTGAGTCCTCCCTAGACCCAGCTGCTAAGCTGCTTTGGGGCTTTATTTCCCAGGCAATCCCGACCCCCCTCTGAAGGAGAAAATGCAGAGATTTTTTTTTCATGGACTAATGAGATTTTCACCTTTTGTCTACGTTGATTAAATCTGAAACTCTCTCAGTGATTGATTCTTTCCCATCTCCCTTCTTCGGGCTTTTTCAAAGTCCGACCTCACCAGCCATATAGAAAGTATTGTCAGAGGCACTTGCGGAGAAGGGCAGGGAGAGAACTGTTCATTTCTGGGCTGGAGAGACAGCAGCTGCCAGCGAGAGTGCATGAAGGCTCTGCTTCTGGTGATTTAACCCGAACGGTTTCTTTAAAAGCCCCTGGAAACCTGCGTGGTGGCAAACGGTGAATCTGTCATTTCTCAAACTGGAAAGGAACTCGATTCCAGCTTCTGAGGGCAGCCGAGCAGCAATCTGAGCAGAAAGAAAGACGGATGTCAGTGCTGGGAGCCTGGGCTGAGGTCCCCGCAGGGAGGACACCCAGGCAGAAAGAGTCAGATCTTCGTTTTCTCGTGGCTTCACACAGGATGGGGTGAGCAAGTTCTTGGGATCTTATGGGTCCGGAGAAGGGGCCCCAGGACACACTTGACCCTCAGATCCTACAGGCGATGTTCCAACTTGCGGGATGGCAGACCCCAAATCGGGCAGCACTTGAAACTCAGACTCTAAGGACATTTTCTTTTCAAATCCATATGGGGGCACAATCCAAAATTCTTCACCTTCTGTCTCTTTCTCCCAGATCATTTCAAAGGGGAAAAAATGTGGCTCCTTCAACAAAATGCAAAGAGTTGATGTTCTAAGCTTGAGCAGTGCTTGGTTTTGCTTTTCTTCCTCTCCCTCTATCTTGCCTTTTGATTTACAGTGGTGCCTCGAGATACGAGTCTAATTCGTTCCGTAACCTTGAGGCGTGGGAAACTATGAGACGCTCGAGTCGCGGTAAACTGGTGGGTCTTGTGCAGCCAGCCAATTTGCGTGATTACTCCTATCTCAACTGTTGCTCATATTTCAAAGCAAAAATCGCTCACTCGACGGCTCGTATCTCAAAAATCTCATATGTTAGGGCACTCGTATCTCAAGGTACCACTGTATAGCAAACCTGACATTATCCACGGGCTTTAGTACTTCCTGAGTTTTCACCTTGTAGATAACTTCAACCTGTCTGGTTCATTTGCGCCGGAATCCTATGAATCTGGCCCACTGGCCAGCCCTGAAGATGTTGCTATGCCAATCTTCCCTCTTCTCCTGTCCTTTCTCTTTAAGAAAAAGATAAAGGGTAATCCTTACTATTTACTGGGTTACATGCCATATCCCCTCCCACCCCAGGGAGCTCAAAATCCAGCAGCAGTCAAGCATCTTTACAAATTTTCAATTCCAACAGTCAGCTCAACCCCAGAAAACTTTATAGTGTTCGGGTAGTGAGTGATGAGTAAAGGAAGACTACTGGACTAAATGGTTGCAGCTTCCTCAAGCCACTAAGTTTATGTGGTTTGTATTATTATTTGAAAATCTACACACACACATACAAACATAAGTGTATCATTAATATAAGGCCTGCCAGTTTCAATCCTAGTCACCGCGTGTAACACATGGCCAAGGATCTCACTAAGGCCCATCCTTAAAGATTTCAGATTACCGGTCATAAAGAGAAGAGCTAAGGTAAGCTCACAAACAAAGGATCGGGCTAAGAGAAGCCACGGACTTGTCCACTGCACCCTGGGGAGCTAGAAGACCGTGGAGCTGTGCCACAAACATTTCAAGAAACATCATTTCCATCCTAGTGTTCCATACCTCGCAAAACTAACAATCACGTGTGTAAAGTCTCAATGACTGAAGAATGTGCTAGGGAAGAAGCTAAGAAAGAAGAAAATGTGGAATTTAGGATGCAGAACATCCAGCACGGGAAGAGTGAGAAAACTTCCAGGACGAGGAGAATGAATGGAGAGATGATCTCACGTCTGTACTGAGAAACTGTAAGGGGGTGTCAGGAAACTTAGCAATAGATACAACAAAAACTAAACACATTTCAAAACAAAGCAACTACAAAAGCTAAGTCCTTATCTACCATGATAGAAATTAGGCCATAATGTCTGAAACAGGTTAGTTGAGCAATAACATGTATGCATATCATTAAAAATATGGGCAGAGCCCTGGCCTGTGTGGCTCAGTTGGTTGGGGTGTCATCCCATACACAAAGGGTGGCGGGTTCAATTCTCTGTCAGGGCACATACCCGGTTGCAGATTTGATTCCCAGTCAGAGCTCATACAGGAGGCAACCAGTCAATGTTTGGATGTTTCTCTCTCACATCAATGTTCCTCTTTCCCTCTCTCTCAAAAACAAACCAACAAACAAACAAATATGGGTATAGATTTGTTTTTAAACTAGAAGAGTTGAGAGTGGTTGCCTCTGCAGAAGAAGGTGAAGGGAGTTAGAGGAAAGAAATTCTGTTTTTCATACAAGCCTCTGAGCACTATTTTTAAACTTCTATGCATTATCACTTTGATTTTAAAAAGTCAAATTTTAAAACATAAAAACAAATAAACCTGTTATTCTTCCTTTACTAAATTATCCAAACTACTTTAGTGGTGTCCTTCACAGAAATTATTGAGAAATGAAATAAATTAACAAATTAATCTGGCTTAATTTTATTTTTATTAGGGATTCAATAGTTCTATCAACTGATCCTAAGGATTCCAGAAGTCAAATTTCCATGTTCAAAGTCTATCTACCTCAATCTCAGCACCTATAAGAACAGTCATTTTTATCTCAGGAAGATTGACAACAAATGTGCATGTGTAAAGACACACACACACACACACACACACACACATACACTCAAATTTCCATGTTTAAAATCTATTTCAATCTCAGCACCTATAAGAAAAGCCATTTTATCTCAGGAAGATTGACAGCAAATGTGCATGTGTAGACACACACACGCACACACACACACACACACACGGCCTTTCTGTCCATGATTCACTATTTGACTTGAAGACTTTAGAACAAAAGATCCACTGGAACGGTTTATAAGTAGCAGCCTGTTAAACTCCTGGATTCTTAAGAACCCAGTTTAATTGCTGATGAGAAAGAAAGAAAAAAAAGCCAACATGCACTAATGAGATAAACTGTGGAGAGAAGGAATCTGTCAAACGGAAGCCGGGAAGAAGACAGCCAACACAACATCGCTCCAAAGATAAGAATTGTTTGAAAACTCACTGTGCGCGTTTGTCACCGAGAAATCCAGCTACTCAAAGCGCTGCCGGGCTGAGAAAGACAGAGGAGTGCGTGTGTGCCGTGTTACTTAACAGGTGCCAGCGAACCCCCACTTCCCTGTTCTCCCCTCTCTCTGTGAAAGAGGAGCCGTTTGAAGCCCCTGGAAGCTTCTCTCCCTTGTAGATAACAACCAAGAGGCAGTGAATGGGCCTTGAAAGTGTGTGTGAAATAAGGGCCGCATCAGGCCTTTCTCCCTGATTCCACGGCTTCACTTTGCTCCCTGCTGACCCTGAGCAGGAGGAAGCATGGGGAGGGTTTGATTCTGCCCTAACTGAGCTCCAGGCCTTTGTTCTCTTTGATGTGACTTCTCAAGTAACATCCTTTTATTTGACAGATGCAGGCTTTCCATTCATCGCAGGCTCCTAGCCCGGAGCTCACCGCAAATAAACACCAGACCTCGAAACCCAGTTGCCCTCAAGTGCTAATGTCACTCCAGGTTGATCCCTCGAATGAGGAGTGTACCGCAGCAAAGCTTCCGACGCTCAGGTCCCTCTGTTCTCAGCACGGGATTCCGTGCTGACAAGGACTTTCACTCATGATAGGAAGTTAAGTGAAAAGAACAAGCTGAACATGAGTATTCGTATGGCACATGTGTGGATGGGAGTGTGTGTGTGTGTCTCAGAGAAATACTTTACAATATTACCTGTGCTTATCAGTATTGTAGAATAAGTATGGGTCATTTGCAAATTTCCTTCTTTATAATATTCTGTCTTTTCCAGGTCATTTCAACAAGGAGGCAAGAATGTATGTTTTTTTATCATTAAAAATAATGTAAGAGCCAAAACCGGTTTGGCTCAGTGGAGAGAGCGTAGGCCTGCAGACTGAAGGGTCCTAGGTGTGATTCCGGTCAAGGGCATGCACCTTGGTTGCGTGCACATCCCCTGTAGGGTGCGTGCAGGAGGCACCTGATCGATGTTTCTAACTCTCTGTCCCTCTCCCTTCCTCTCTGTAAAAAATCAATAAAATATATTTAAAAAACAATAACAACAACAACGTAAGAGAAACCTCAAGTAAAACTCTTTATTTAAAGCAAAAGAAGGTGCATCGCCTGCTTGCCACTTGTGGTCTTCATTTGCCCACACCTGTGAATCCGACGGACTGTTGATCTCAGGGAGGGTGCAGGGCGGTGCCAAGCGCAGAGGCCAGAGGGTAGAATGTGTGGGGATAGATTGAGACTTACACCCTGATATTCCTCTGCCTTTTTTGGGGGGCTGGATCCCATGGCCTTCCGTCTCCTTCCCTGCTGGGGTTTCCCTCCTTCCCCCATCTTCACCAAGTGCCTCCTGACTATTCGCTCGAACAGCCAATGAGGAGGCTAAATACTTTAAGCTGATTAAGATGTACTTTGATTTACGATCATCTGTTTTTCAGGTGGGCTCAGAAGGCTGGCTTTTATCCTTGCTAAGCGACAGAGAACCGTGAGCAATGCCGTTAGACATGCACGCTGCTCTTTTGTTCTGCAGGACACCGTGCCTGCCTTCCGCCTGCTGCTGACTCTGATCCAGAAGTGCCAGCACTGGAGGGGACAGAAGCATGGCGGTCTTTGTACTGACAGGGAGACAAAGAAGACGAGGAAGCTTTTTCTCTTTGCGAATTGACTGGCCCAGGCCCGGCTGCGCCATGTGATGGACCGGCCTTCCCGACAACAGGGCTGCCACTCTCCTTTGTTGCCACAAAGTGGCCATGTAACACCCTGTCACACTCCCCGCCTTGTTATCACCTTCGTGTGTGGAAAGAACGCCGGGACTTTCTGAGAACACTCAGTTCCTGATTGTCCTTACCCACAGGGGGTCTCTGTGCAGGCAGTGCGAACACAGCCCGTCCAGATTGGCAGGAACAGTTAAAAAGCCTATCTATTCTTTAACCTTGGGCTACTTTTTTGTTGTTTAACATTTGAAATGTGGGTGGCTGTGAGCTCAGAAGTTGGCATCACTTTAAATAAGATAACTAAGCTACAAAGTCGAGATCTGACTCAGGAGGCGCTCAGAAACTGTCTTTCTTGTTCTCTCATTCCGGTCCAAACTGCGCTGTGTTTGCAGGGTCCAGCGAAGACCTTTCTCACCGAGAGAGAAATGAAGTGTCTGCTTTTCCCACCTTCTCACCTCTAAGCAGAACTTTTCCTGGACAGATAAGAAAAGGAGGGCTGAAGGTTTTTTGGTTAATTATTTAGTCAATTAAACACATTGAATGCTAATTCCTGTGCAATACCAACTGTGCTAGGTGCTGGTGGTGCAGAGACAATGACACCGTTTCTATCCTTGAGGACACAGTAGTCCCCCCTAATCCATGGGGGATATGTCGAAAGACCCCTGTGGATGCCTGAAACCATGGAGAGTGCTAAGTGTTATACAGTGGTACCTCAAGATACGAGTGCCCTAACATATGAGATTTTTGAGATACGAGCCGTCGAGTGAGCGATTTTTGCTTTGAAATACGAGAAATAGTTGAGATAGGAGTAATCGCGTGGATTGGCCGGCTGCACACGACCCACCCGTTTACCACGACTCCGGCGTCTCATAGTTTCCCACGCCTCAAGGTTATGGAACGAATTAAATTTGTATCTCAAGGTACCACTGTATATTGTTTTTCCTTTACATGCATCCTGTGACAAAGTTTAAATTTATAAGTGAGTCACAGCAAGAGATGATCAGTAACTATAATAAAATAGAACTATTATAATAACCCTAGAGGCCCGGGGAACGAATTCGTGCCTGGGTGGGCTCTGACAGCCCACCCTGATGGAGGTGGATGGGGGCCTGGCTGGTGGGGTGGGGGAGAGGCTGTGGGAGGTTGGAGGGCCCAGTAGGTGCCCCGATCAGGCCAGTTGGCCATCGCAGTGCACATCATAGCAACTGGTAGTTATGGTCATTCTGTCCTTCGGTCGCTTGTTTTTTATATACAGCGGTACCTCGAAATACGAGTGCCCTAACATATGAGATTTTTGAGATACGAGCCATCGAGCGAGCAATTTTTGCTTTGAAATACGAGCAACATTTGAGATACGAGTCATCGCGCGGATCGGCCGGCTGCACACGACTCACCAGTTTACTCGAGCGTCTCATAGTTTCCCACGCCTCAAGGTTACAGAACGAATTAAACTCGTATCTCGAGGTACCACTGTATATAGATACTGTAGTAAGAGTTACATGAATGTAGTTCCTTTCTCCCTCAAAATATCTCGTCGTACTGCCCTCGCCCTTCCTCTTTGCTGATGTCCGAGGACACAATGCCTGTGTGATGAGATGGGGGGAGGTAAGGTCCTCAGAACGGGTTGCCATTTAAAACTAAGGGGTTGTTTATTTCTGAATTTTTCCATTTAATGTCTTTGGACTGCAGCTGAGCACAGGTAACTGAACCCACAGAGAGCGGAATGATGAATAAGGGAGTCTACTGATGGGCAAATGAACCCATACCTGTGACAGCAGGCTGGCAGTGCTACAAGTAGAGGAGGAGGGTGTCACATGTTCAGAAGAGGGGTCCCCGGGTTCCTTGAGGGCTCAGAGAAGTGTGCCCTGGTATTGAAGGTTGAGGAGGCGTTCTCTAGGAAACAAGGAGAGAAAGCTACAGTGGTACCTCGAGATACGAGTGCCCTAACATACGAGATTTTTGAGATACAAGCTGTCGAGCAAGTGATTTTTGCTTTGAAATACGAGCAACATTTGAGATAGGAGTAATCGTGCGGATCGGCCGGCTGCACACGACCCACCAGTTTACTGTGACTCAAGCATCTCAGTTTCCCACGCCTCAAGGTTACGAAACGAATTAAACACTCGTATCTCGAGGTACCACTGTATCTAAGACAAGGGAATGGCTTGGGTCCCCAGTCCTTTGGGGGTAGCTGCAGTGTAATCTGGAGAGGAAGGTGAGGCATGGAAGATTAAGTGGGGGGGAGGGGGCGCTTTATAAGCACACGTTGGATGGCTTTACAAGCACACTACGTTATTGAGGGATCATCCGGAGATCAAACGAGACCGTTGGAAGGATTCTAAGTAGCGAGCTGGTTACATTCTCACTGCAGGAAGATCGCTATGGATGCCGAGTGGAGAACAGTTGGCAGGAGTGGGAAGGACACCAGAGCCAGACGCACCAGTTTGGAGATGATGGCAGTGGACCAGGCCTGAGCTAAAAGCAGCAACAATAGGGAACAACCAGGAAAAGAAGGGGCGGGGAAGGCAGAAAGGATAGGGTTTTGTGACGGAGCAGACGGTGCCGGTAGAAGCCGGGGAGAAGGTTCGGATGACCCGAGGTTCTGCTTGAGAGCATCAGTGGGTGCCGAGGCCTCTAACAGAAACAAGCCACCCGGAAGAAAGACAGATTCCATTTTCAGAGGCTTCTGACGTGGCACGCTAGCTCCTACCAGGATGGAGGCTTGCACTGGCACCGCTAAGCTGAGGTGGTGATGAGTCACCCCGGCTGGTTGTGCATTCAACCAGCGTGCCCTGTGCTGGGCAGCGAGAGGAGAGAATCTCCTGCGGTGGCACCTGTGTCCATTGCCAAGTCTGCCCCTTACCGGCCTTGAGGCGTTCACAAGCTCATTGACTTCCAAGCTTCCACTTCATCATCTCAAATATGGGGACCCAACCCCAGGTTATTAGGGTGATCATTACGATAACGCTGCAACGATGCTGATAAACAATGATGTCAACCAAGAAGCGGAAAGCAGTTGCCCTAACGGGCCATGTTGGTTACAGCAGAGTCCAGGAAAAGCCAGGCGAAGGAAACTCATCTTAGAAATGTGGCAGGCCTGGGTAGAAGTGAGGCGGGGACGCAGAAGGTCCATCACCCTCTTCTTCCTACACCACAGCACTGTCCCTTTTCCCCCACAGTGCAAAGGGAGGTGACCGTCGTGTGGATAAAGGGAAATATTCTGAAATAGCACGAAGACGTGGGTAAAGTGGGAAACAGTTATCAGGAACGTTTCTCGTTTTGAATAATAATTTTCTTCTAGTTGGTATTTCCAGTAAGTGCGTATTATTC
Organism: Lasiurus borealis; assembly: GCA_004026805.1. NCBI lineage: Eukaryota > Metazoa > Chordata > Mammalia > Chiroptera > Vespertilionidae > Lasiurus > Lasiurus borealis. Next base: position 39,458 of record PVJN01007258.1, on the reverse strand, counting down.
TAAAATGGGGTACGGTCGTGTTTCCTGCATTTCTGTGTCCCTTATTAGTAGAACGAAGTGCTTTCCATTTTAGGAATCTCGTCGAATCCGCCTCTTGCTATTCTATAATGACCCGAGGCACAGCAGAAATGGTTGCGGCTGTCCTGCAGATGAAAGAATGGAGATTCTCAGGCTCTAACGAGGTACTGAAATAGCGATCATCACACGCACATTGGTGACAGCTTAAATCCGCGTCTTCTCTCTCCAAAGGCAAGGTTTTATGTACTATATTATGTCATTTTTTTAGAGAAGGATCAAAGATCTTGAAGTTGCAAAATATTGTTCAGCAAACCCCTTGTCCGTGTCTCAAAGAACCGGTCTAAGAGGGCATCTCAGAGAATTCCTTGCTCCACTTCCAGCTCCCGCGATTCCCTGAATCTTTAAACCCTTCCTTCTACTGGTTCTTTCTTCTTAACCTTCAACGTGGTAGGGTCTCTGCCCTTCCCTGACTGTTAGAAATAAGGTGAGCCCCCAAGTCCGGGGTGCTGAGAGAACACAAAACATGCTCGGGAGCCAGGCAGCAAGGCAAACATCTTTACCTCTACGTAGAAGGGTGTGGTCTAGAACAGCGGTTCTCAACCTGTGGGTCGTGACCCCTTTGGGGGTCGAACGACCCTTTCACAGGGGTTGCCTAAGACCATCGGAAAATGCAGATATTTACATCACGATGCATAACAGTAGCAAAATTTCATGGTTGGGGGTCACCACCCCATGAGGAACTGTATGCAAGGGTCGCGGCCTTAGGAAGGTTGAGGACCACTGGTCTAGAAGCTGGAGCACACCGAGCAGGTGGTCTGCTAGGGTTCATAGTCCCTGACACACGTGACCTGTCCTTTGCACTTGATTGGAGCTCAGGCGCCCAGTCTTTCATGATTGGCTAATTCGAAGGGAGGGGCTGGCCTTTGCTGTTTCACGATGGTGGCCCCCAGGGAGCTGCAAGCCTTGCAGCCAACAAGGCAGCTGCCAAGTCACCCAGTCCAAAAAGGCGGCTGTCTAAACTGTCCTTTGGCAGAAAAGATGATTTGTTTATTCTCACATTGCCACTTCTCCTCTTCTAGACATGATTCTATCTCTTTCTTTTCTTGGTCCAGGGTTTGAAAAAAATATATAATGCACAAAGTGTGGTCCCCACTCCCTCAGCCTCTGTCCTCACTTCAGCCCCAGGAGGCTGAGGCTTCGCCAGGCCGCCTGCACGGAGCTCGGGGACTGCCTGCAGCTGACCCTTGCAGCAGCCATCTCTCTCAGGCTCCTGTCTCTCTCCTTCCTTCTCTCCCTCCTCCTTCCTGGGTTGGCTCCTCTGTCCCTGCCGATTCAATACAACCCTGTGTGCTCCACGGGCCTTGGCCTTCCTCTCCTCTCACTCTGCGGGTGAAGAAGGCAGCACTCGACCTCTCTGGGTTTGCGTGCCCTTTGGGACTGGAGACGTTTTGGAGGCACCTGATGGGCTCCAGCTGCCCGAACCAGCCCCTCCCTGCAGTGCGGCCGTTTAGCTGGCGATGCCTGTGCCCGGGCCCATGAAGCCCTTCGGGAACCACCCCGGAACCTGCAGGGGCCCCCGGCCTGATGTGCAGTGACGGGATGCCATGCCTCTCAGCTGCTGCCTCTACAGAAGGCGCGGTCCCTTCCCCGGGCAGAGACCTGCACTGGAGGCTCAGGTCTGAATCCCACCTGCCAGGCAGCACCCACCCGCCCTGCAGAGGGCTTCTGGGGTGGGGGTGGGGGGCAGCCTTTACGGCGGGGGGACCCGCTGCCCTACGCCGGCACATCCCTCACAGCTGTATCTTTTTAAAAAATATATTTTATTGATTTTTCACAGAGAGGAAGGGAAAGGGACAGAAAGCCAGAAACATTGATGAGCGAGAGACATCAATCAGCCGCCTCCTGCATGCCCTACACTGGAGATGTGCCCGCAAGCAAGGTACATGCCCGCGACCAGAATCGAACCCGGGACCCTTCAGTCTGCAGGCCGACGCTCTATCCACTGAGCCAAACCGGTCTTGGCACAGCTGTATCTTTTTATTGTTGTCATTGTGAGACCATATCCTGGGCATAACATTGACTCTAACTACACTCCAGTGGACAGTTCAGTGGCATTAAGAGCTCGGTCAGGGCCAGAGCGACCTTGTCCTCGCCGGCCCCACCGCTCCTGACACCGCCCGGCGCGGGGAAGGGTTCAGAACACTCTGGAACACGTCCAAGGCGTGGAGTCCCTGCCCGCAGCCCCTCCCACGCCCCACTCTGCGGGTCTCTGTTCCTCCGAGGCGCGCCCCGCGGCTGGACCCGCCCCCAGCCCCGGAGACCCCGCCCCCACCGCCGGAGACCCCGCCCCCAGCCCCAGCGATCCCGCCCCCACCGCCAGAGACCCCGCCCCCTTAGCCCCCGGAGACCCCGCCCACCGCGCCCGAGCGTGGCAGGCGTCCCGGCAGCGGCTCCGGGGCAGGAGCCGGCGGAGCAGGTGGGGGCGGCGGCCCCGCCTCCGCGTCCCGGCAGCACCAGAGCCAGCGCCGGGGAGCGAGCAGGGCGCACGGAGCGCAGCGCCGAGAGCAGCGCGGCCCAGCAGCGGCGCCGCCTGGAGCTGGGCGCTGCGGAGGGAGCCGGAGCCCGGAGCCCGCAGCCCGCAGCCGAGCCCGGAGCCCGGAACCCGGAGCCTGGAGCCCGCAGCCCGCAGCCCGGAGCCTGGAGCCCGGCGGCGGCGGTAGGTCGCTGCTCCGCGCGAGTCTGCGTCCGCGGCTGAGGGTGGGGCGACGACCGGCTGTGGCGGCGGCCGCTCGGGCCGGGCCGTCCCGAAGCGGAGTGACCCGGGCGGCGGGGACGGGCATGCGGCGCGGGTGCCCGGGGCCGGGACCTGCCCCGGGGCCGCCGTCTTGGGGGCGCCGCGCGGCGCTGGAGCTGCCGCCGCCCGCTGCCCGCTGCCCGCTGCGCGCCGCGCGGAGCCTCCGGCCGCGGGGTAACGGGATCGCGGGGGACGGAGGTCGCCGCGGGCTTGCGGGGTGACTCCCGCGGCCCGCGTCTCCGGGGAGCGGCCCCCAGCGCCCCGGCCGCCCGCCAGGCCCCCTCCGGGGCCCGCTCCCCTCTCCCCAGGGCCACCCCCGGGACAAAAGGCTGGTGGGGTCTCGCCGAGGCGGGCAGAGCTCGGGGTTGCACAGCTCCGGGCAGCTTTGGGGGTGCAGCCGCCGCCCCCAAGACCAAGCTGGTCCGGAGAGGGCAAGCGACTGGCCCAGGGTCACTCGGGAGCACAGGTCCCGGGACGCCCCTCCACGAACCGGCTTCCAGGTCCTTTGGAGGCGGCGCGGGGGGTGGCAGGGACTCCGCCTCCCCCTGCACGCCTCTGCCCGGGGGTGGGGGTTTGGGGGTTGCTCTACGGGTCTCGGGGGGTGCGGGAGCCAGCCCCGACCCCGTGGGCGGGCAGGCAGGTAGGAGGCACCTGTGGCAGGAACAGCGCTCCGAACGCGGGGTGCCAGCCGCGCGGGGGGCCTGCGGGCGGCGAGGGGGCGGCGTGGGGACCGGGGGCGCCGCGCCCCGGAGAGGAGGGGGAGCGGGAGCGGAGCGGGAGCGGAGCCTGGAGGAAAGTTACTCCGTAGCGGCCGCCGAGCTCCCGGCCTCGCTGCAGACCTTGGGCTGCAACAGGAGGGCCTGGTCCCACGTGGCTCGTGTGATGGAGAAAGTGCGTGCTGCCCTCGCCTCCTTTCCAGGATCTTGCATCGCCTCGGAGGAAGGGATGGAGGGAGGTACATATTTTGGTCAGCAGGAGCGGTTATCACTGGGACTCCGGACTTTCCTGGATTTCTTTTTTTTTTTTCTTTAACTTTAGGCAAAGCTAATCAAGGTGATGGAGGTTAGAAGAAGGGTTGCCTTCAGGCCTGGTGACGACCTAGAACAGCGGTTCTCAACCTGTGGGTCAAGACCCCTTTGGGGGTCGAATGACCCTTTCACAGGGGTCGCCTATTGGAAAACACCTATTTCCCATGGTCTTAGGAACCAACACACCGCTCCTCGGTGTAGCAAAGTGTAGCCATGTAGTTTACTGTTGTCCTAGGAAGACTGTTACCCATGCTACACCACGATTCAAGACAAAAATTTCATTTATTTGTCATTAGAAATAAATAGTTCACAATATACAATTACACTATGATTAATCACTATGCTTTAATTATGTTCAATTTGTAACAATGAAAATACATCCCACATATCAAATACTTACATTACAGTTCATAACAGTAGCAAAATGACAGTTATGAAGTAGCAACGGAAATAGTTTTATGGTTGCAGGTCACCACCACATGAGGAATTCTATTAAAGGGTCGCGGCATTAGGAAGGTTGAGAACCACTGCCCTAGAGGGAAGCTTTGGGGGTACTGGGAAAGTGCCCCCCCCCTCCACCTAAGCGGTGTGGTCACTCAGGAACACGCCTATCAAAAAGTGTATGGCTATTCCCTTGAGATTTGTGCACTTAAGCTTTGCCTCGATAAAAAAGTAAATAAAATTTTAATGCAGCTTTCCAGCCAGTGCATTTTAGCGAGACATTTAAAGACCACAGGATCCACGTCAGGAAAAATAAAAAGGACGGAGGAGCAAAAGAAATTTGGGGACTTACAGGAAAGGAAATACGCCAAATACCTTAACATGCATCACCTCGTATGACACAGCTGTGGCCGTGCTGTTTTCCGGGTGAGAAAGTAAAAGGTCACCGGGTTAAATGCCTGACTCAGCGGAGCCAGAGGTAAGAATCCGGGTCCACAGACTTCAGATTCTTCTGTTGTTGTTGTTAATCCTCCCCCGAGGATATTTTTCCATGGATGCTTAGGGAGAGTCAGAGAGAGAGGGAAGGAGAGAAATATCCGTGTGAGAGAAACACACTGCTTGGTTGCCTCTTGCACAAGCCCCTGACCAGGGCCGGAGCCAGGGAGGCACCTGCTACCAAGTTCATGCCCTGGACCTGAATCGAACCCAAGACCCTTTGGTTCGCAGGCCCATGCTCTATCCACTGCGCCAAACTGGCTCAGGCCACAGACTTGGAATTCTATCCATGCAGCCGAGAACCGGATACCCTGGCCACCTGAGTCCGGCACAGCTGGCTGAGTGACAGCTGAGTGAGGGAGACTTGGAGGCTGGCTCCCGGCCACACCCCCGTGTGTTCCTTTCCAGGAGTCTCGCTTGTTCTCACAGAACGAACTGCCAGGGTGAGGTGGTGTCACGCAGACCGGAGTCCGCCCGCAGCAGCAGGGAAGGAGGCAGTGTGTCTGAGAACACGCAGTTTTAGGAGCGGGAGCGAGCCAGCTGGCCCAGCTGGCAGCGTTCTTCCGAGGAGATGGATTGTTCAGAAACCACCGAGGACAGGTTGTGATTTTGCAGACACACACACACACACACACACACACACACAGAGAGGTGGGGGGAGGAGGGAAGGAGAGAAGGAGGAAGGAAGTGAGAGAGAGAGAAAGAGAGAGAACATAATATAACCTAGCAAAGGTCTGAGAAACCACAATGTAATGAACTCTAGAAGGGAGCATATAGAGTTTTCACCAGGGAGGATCAGTCAACTTTCTTACAGTCTAGAATTTATAGCCATATGTTCATCAACACTAAGTTAAAAAAAACACACACACACACCAAAAAACTAAAATAGTGACTCGGCAGAAGGAAGGCAATTTGTTTTCTAGCAAACATTGTTACGAACACCCATGAAGTTTGGTGCAGAAATATTTGAAACTTTACGGTTCGGTAACGTGGCACCGAGAGGGAAATCGAGATAAATGTGTCCTACTGTGTGATCTCCTTCTGCCTGCAACTCGGAGCCTGGAGAAGTGGGGACGTGTCTGTTTTACCTGCCAATTTCCCACTGCAGAGCGGGGCGTTTGGCGTTCTCACGTTTGCTTGGAAGAACCCAGATGAAGTAGGGTGAATGAAGAGGTCTCTCTGGGTGAATGGGCTCCGCCGAGAGCCACCAGGCATGATGATGCATCACCGGGTTATCTTTAGGCGCCTTGTGCCTCGTCACGGTAGCGTTCCTGCCATCTGGCTCCTGGCACATGCAGCAGGGACCCGTGATGTTTGACTGGCTTTGCTGATGGCAGGACAACACACACTCGGAGAGGGAACTCTTCCGTCCGAGCTGGGGCGGGAGAGGCCAGGATGGATTCCTTTTGATTCCGCCGCCGCGCAGAACCGGCTGAGGCAGAGCAGGGGCAGCCCATGTTTGCTCTGTGTGGCTCCGGCCGGTTTGCAGTTCTAGCTGGGTCTTTCCTGAGAGCTGCTCAAGCGGGAACCTGACCCCTTACGCAGCCGGGGAGTCAGGCCGGGCGCTCCAGGGCGGACGTGCCAGAGAGATACCGTGGACCGGAGCGGATGTGGCAGAAGCGGCCGGTGAGAGTCAGGCGGGCCGGGCACTGTGGAGGAAGGTGTCCAAGTGCATCTTGCAGTGACATTCATTCTGGGTGGGGGCTGTCTTCCCGCCAGACTCTGGTTCTGCGAAGGTGGCACCCGGAAATGAGTGCCAGGCCCCCCATGTGGACTATATGTCAGCGCCGGGAGGAGGTAGGAAGAGGTGGGAGCCAGCCGCTGCTCTTGAGCTTCTGAGGACATGTGTGCGTGTGAGTGCATATGTATGTCTGAGGACATGTGTGCCTGTGAGTGCAGATGTATGTCTGAGGACATGTGTGCGTGTGAGTGCATGTGTGTGTCAGAGCAAGGTGCCCAGGCTGCCATCCACTGTGCCTTAAGAGGAAAGGATCATGCCGAAACCGGTTTGGCTCAATGACTAGAGCGTTGGCCTGTGGACTGAGGGGTCCCAGGTTCGATTCCAGTTGGGGGCATGTATCTTGGTTGTGGGCACATCCCCAGTAGGGGGCGTGCAGGAGGCAGCTGATCGATGTCTCTCATCGATGTTTCTAACTCTCTATCCCTCTCCCTTCCTCTCTGTAAAAAATCAATAAAATATATTTTTTTTTTTAAAAAAAAGAGTGAAGGCTCACACATACTAAGCCCTTCATGGGATGAGCCAGGCTAAGAGCTTTATATGTTTTCTTGAAAGCACCCAACAGCCCTAAAAGGGAGTTGATTCTTTCTCCCATTACTAGTTGGGACAGAGAGGCTAAGAGATACCGTATTTTCTGGCATATAAGATGACTTTTTAACCCAGGAAAATCTTCTCAAAAGTCGGGGGTCGTCTTATACGCCAGGGGTCATCTTATAGGGCGGGTATATCCCAAACTCTAAGTTTTAACTGGGAAAGCTGGGGGTCGTCTTATACACCGGAAAATAAAGTACTCAGGACAGTCACGTCGCACCCTGCGTGGGCTGCCATCAGCCCGCTCAGAGCCCCGCCTGCCCTTTCCCTGCCTGCCTTGCCCCCATTGCACCTGAGCTCCTGGGGGCAGGTGCTGGGCCCATCTCCCCTCCGTTCCCCGCACCTGCGCCAGGCCTGGCCACGATGGGGACCGGAGAGAGTGGAGGAAAGAATGTCTTTACGACCCAAGATAAAAAGCCAACAACCTTTTTATTGGTCGGCCTTTTGGCTTTTACTGTCTCGTGGCCTTCTATCGATACAGGTTATCGGGCATCATTGTATGGACAAGATGTATCATATCTATCTCCTTATAAAAGAAAAACACGAAGCTCGGCCTATAAAATCAGAAGGCCTCTACTTCTCTTAGACATTACATATTATTATTTTTTTGTTTTGTATGACTCACAGAATGCAGAATACCTGAATCTTGCTTTCATCACTTATTTGTGGTATGATTGTGAGCAAATGACTTACCTGCTCTGGGACTCAGTTTCCCCATTTGTAAAATGGGCATCATCGTAAGAGTCCTTATCTCATATCTAGGGCAAATAAATTAAGGTAAGTCCAGTACTATGACAGTGCCTCATTCGTAGCAATGTTCAATAAGTTAGTGATTGCTTTTTATTGTTATTATCAGATACTTTTAAAAATGGTTTGCCTTAAATTGGTTCCTAAAGCATTTGAGAAGCTTACAAAATTAGGTAATAACACAAAGTCCGTAGTTAAGAGAACACCTGGACTAGAAGAGGAGATGAAATCAGAGCTGTTTTAGACAACAAGCATATTTCATAAGGTGCAGGTACTTTCTAGAGATGAGTTTACCGGAAGGTCCGATGCGGTTTCTGGAGATGCGATTCAAAAACGTGTCCGAGCTTCCCAGGAGCCGAAACAAAGAGAAAAACACAAATAGCTGTTACCCGAAGCCACAGGGACCGGGAGATAAAAAACAGATCGGTTACCCAGCTTTTCCTGATCCTGAAAACGGGAACACCTTTCTCCCCAGCACATACCGTTGCCATAGGGATCGAAGTCTTCCACACGGTCCCGGCAGGAGACAAGGGGAGCTTTGTGGGCGAAGGCGACAATAGGGGTTTCCTAGAGTGTGAGTGACTGCGGTTCCGGAGACTTAATCCCGGAGCTCAGCCCTGTGAGGGCCAGGAGTCTCTCTGGCTCAAGGTCGTGCCATTTCCTCTGTGTGTCCCTGGGAGATTAGAAAGTCTCTTTCTCCAAAGGTTATCAGTCTCGGGGGAGGTGAAGGAGTCATTTTGAAGAACATTTGTCCTGGCTGCAGCCATGGAAGCCAGCCACATCAGTTTACCTGGCCCACAGTGCGAAGGGCATCATTACGGGCACATGCTCGGTAGTAGATGAATGTGGGGGTGAGTTTTCTTATCACTGGTGGCCCCCTGATCTCCCTCTAGCTCAGTGGTCCTCAACTTTCCTAATCTTTAAGACAGCTCCTCCTGTGGTGGTGACCCCCAACCATAAAATTATTTCTGTGGCTACTTCATAGCTGTAATTTTGCTACTGTCATGAACTGTAATGTAAATATCTGATAGGCAGGATGTGTTTTCATTGTTACAAATGGAACATAATTAAAGCATAGGGATTAATCACAAAAACAATATGTAATTATAGATTGTGAAATATTTATTTCTAATGACAAATAAATGAAATTTTGTCTTGAATCGTGGTGTAGCATGGGTAACAGTCTTCATATGACAACAGTAAACTACATGGCTATACTTTGCTACACCGAGGAGCGGTGTGTTGGTTCCTAAGACCATGGGAAATAGGTGTTTTCCGCTGGTCTTAGGCGACCCCTGTGAAAGGGTCGTTCGACCCCCAAAGGGGTCGCGACCCACAGGTTGAGAACCGCTGCTCTAGCTGCAGTCTGGGAAAAGAAGATTCCAGCGCACTCTCCTATCTCTCAAGCCCCTTATTGCTTTTCAGGGATTCTTGGTAGTGAGAATAAACAACATTTTATTTTTAAACTTTTTTTAAGCCACTGAAATAATGGTTAATTTTAGTGCACAGGTGCTAAAAATGTGGGTGGATATGTGGTATATAGCCAGCATATGTACTGGATCAGGATTGCGTTCAGTGACCAGCACAGAAAAATATGCACAGCTCAGAATCTGGCTAAAACAGGTGTAAATGATTTGTTTTTAGGAAGGGCCTTCAAAAAAGGCAGTGCAGGCCGCTGCAGGAGCTGGACTGTGCTAGCAGAGAACCAGCCTCTTCGTCACCCGGGCCTGCGGGCCCTCATCCTCCATCTGGGTGCCTCTGGCCACACCCGGCTGCTGCATCCCTGGACAGGCAGGAAGCAGAGGACCGTGTCAGCCGCCAAGAGGGAGGGTCCTTCTCTTAGGGAGTTTGCTGTTTTACTCGGCAAGTCATGCCCTCCCTCCTCCATCTTAGGGACTTGCACCTACATCGAGTGGGCCAGAGTGAGGTCACGGGATTACCCGACGTGTGTGACAGTCTGGGAAATCACCTGTTTTTAGCTGAGCAACCTGCAACCCCGCCACCCTAGGCCCTTCTCAATAGGGTTCTGCTCTGAGGAAGAAGAGGGGATGGCTATTGAGTAGCCGTCAGCAGTACCAGACACCCGGCTGGCTTCATTGGAAAGGACAGGTGACTCCATAATTTATATATATTTTTATTGAGTTTTCACAGAGAGGAAAGGAGAGGGATAGAGAGTTAGAAACATCGATGAGAGAGAGACATCGATCAGCCGCTTCCAGCACCGCCCCCTACTGGGGATGTGCCCGCAACCAAGGTACATGCCCTTGACCGGAATCGAACCTGGGACCCTTCAGTCCGCAGGCCGACGCTCTATCCACTGAGCCACACCGGTTTCGGCTGACTCCATCATTTAAAGTGAGTTTTAAAACGTCACACTTGCCTCGTTCTTCATCCAGTGAGCATTAGAAAATGAAACACACCCAAGGCCTTGTGCCAGGATTCCTAAATTGCTGTCACGTGCCCTGCTTGCTTGAATTCCAGCTCAGCTCTAACGTCCACTTGTCCAAAGTACTTCACATGCTTCAAATTAAACTCCCTGCTCCTGCCCCGTCCTCTTCCCCCCCCCCTCCCCCACATTCACTCCCGTCTTCTCCATTTACCACTCCTTGGTCTTGGCAAGGAGCCTGCTGCTCAGCCTAGGCTCCTCCCCTCTCCCTCCACCCCCACCCCAGCGTCCAAACGAATATCCGCCTTGGCACAATCCCATGGCCTACGCTCATTCAAAGAAATATCCACCTTCCATCCTACCTGTTCGTTGCTGCTTCTCCCCATAATGTATGTTCCATGCATGGCCCCTGCAGTGCTGCTTTTAAAGACAGGAATACCTAAAATAAAATTAATACTAATAAATAGAAATATCTAACAGCTTCCTTTTTTAAAAAAAGCCGGCAAAATAAAGCTCAAACTCCTTGGCAACCTCACCCTGTCGGTGGGTCCGTGCTCGCCGCCACTGGTTGCCACACATGCGCACACAGCAAAGCTGTGTGCATACCACCCCCCCCCCCCCCACACACACACACACTCCCTTCAGTTCTGGAAGGCCTGGCTGGCTGGAGGTCTGTGCTTTTTGCTTATCCGTAACCTATGGAAGCAATTGAGTAGATTTTAATGCATGCTTCCAAAGCACTTGCTATTTCTGTTAATATATTTGTGGCCAAAACCAGTTTGACTCAGTGGATAGAGCGGACTGAAAGGACTCAGGTTTGATTCCAGTCAAGGGCATGTATCTTGGTTGCGGGCACATCTCCAGTGGGGGGTGTGCAGGAGGCAGCTGATCGATGTTTCTCATCAATGTTTCTAACTCTCTATCCCTCTCCCTTCCTCTCTGTAAAAAAAAATCAATAAAATATATTTAAATATATATATATATGTGTGTGTGTGTGTGTGTGTGTGTGTGTGTGTATTCTGGATTCTGTTTAGCCTGATGTTAATCATGCTGTATCTGTGTTTTTGTTTTGTTTTTCAAAATAACAGCCTTACTGAGATAAAATTCACATACCCTAAGGTTCACTCTTTTCAAGTATACAATTTAGTGGTTTCTAGGATATTCCGAGTCACACAACTGCACCATCATTTAATTCCAGAACATTTCCATCACCCCAAAAAGAAATCCATTAGCAGTCCCTTCCCATCCCCCTTCAGCCCTGACAATCCTCATCTACCTTTTATTTCTGTGGATTCACCTGTTCTGGGCATTTTCTATGAATGGAATTGGATAGTGTGTGGCCATTTGTGATTAGCTTTTTCACTTTGCCAATATTTGGGGGAGTTATCCGTGGGAGAGCATGTATCAGTACTACATTCCTCTTTATTGCTGAGTGATATTTCGTTGCTTGTCATGTTACAGAAAACCAGAATAATCAAACCATGCTCAGAGAGTTTGGAGTTACATTTATTACACGCGGTTCCAGAGGAAAATGTTTCTCAAATTCTGAGCTCCCATGTGCAGAATTTTCCCTATTTATATGTTTTTACCTTCTTTGTCTCCCAAATATGGGATGTTTCCCGCCCCTTTGCAAGTTCTTAAAGGGCCCCTATGTGCTGAGGCCTTGAGACCTCAACCAAAGACCTGGCCTGGTGCCAGCACTGATAATTTTGTCCAGGGAAGGTTTAATGGCCTCTCTGAAGTGAGAATAGTCTCATTTTCTTTATTATTTAAGCAAGTAAACATTTACAGAAGCCAGATAGCAAGGTTAAAATTTCAAACACCAGTTTGTATATAAGATGGATGCTTCATTCACACTGTAGTTTGTTTATCTGCTCATAAGTTGATGGACATTTGGGTGGTTTCTAGATTTGGGCTTTTGTGAGAAAAATGCTACTGTAAACACTCACGACTTAAGTTTTTGTGTGAGCATATGTTTTCATTTCTCCGGGTGGAATTGCTGGGTCCAGTGATAACTGTTGAACTTTTGAAGGAACTTCCGGACGGTCCCTGAGTGGCTGCGCCATTTACAGCTCGTTAGCAATGTGTGAGGGTTCTGCGCCCCTGTCCAGTGCCTACGTGTTTTCCTCCTCTTACTTTCAGAATTTCAGACGTCCTTTCGTTTTGGCTGTGACCCTTGTAAAGTGGATAGAGCTGATTTTAAAAAGGGGAATTTAATCATTGGTTTACCGGGATTGTGATTACTTATACATTGGAACTGATTTTGTCCTTTTGTGTACCATATTGCTTTATGGTTACTTCTTTTTTCTTTTCTTTTCTGACTTTTCCTAGAATAGTGCCTGGCGCATAGGATAGGAACTTTCAATTAGGTTATGGATTATTGTTTGTGAATAGGAGCCATGTGTCTGTAGACTTATGCATTCACCAAATATGTATTGATTGCTGCAGTCCATGTGTATGGTGTCCCTGAGTGGCTAGCATAGTGTCTAATGCAGCAAAGAAGCTCAGTATACAGTGGTACCTCGAGATACGAGTGCCCTAACATACGAGATTTTTTGAGATACGAGCCGTCGAGCGAGCGATTTTTGCTTTGAAATACGAGCAACAGTTGAGATAGGAGTCATCGTGCGGATCGGCCGGCTGTACAGGACCCACCAGTTTACCGCGACTCGAGCGTCTCATAGTTTCCCACGCCTCAAGGTTACGGAACAAATTAAACTCATATCTCGAGGTACCACTGTATATTTGCTTCATTGCCTTGACGAGGCAGCGTCTGTGGTGCTTGTCAGAGGCCGGGTGGAGTAGTGGGAAGTGCACAGGCTTGACGTCAGTTCACTCAGGTTGGGTGCCGAACTGTGATGTCCTGTTTGATCTTGGGTGGATGCGTTTACATCTTTGAGCCTTTGCTGCTTCGTCTGTAAATGGGGGTAATAACATCTACTGTGCAGAGTTGTGTCTGGGGATGAAAAATAATTCTGTCACTAGTAATCAGAGTGATCCACTTAGGTCAGTGGTCGGCAAACCGGGGCTTGCAAGCCACACGTGGCTCTTTGGCCCCATGAATGTGGCTCTTCCACCAAATACCACGGCCTGGGCGAATCTATTTTGAAGAAGTTTAAGTTGAAAAAATGTGGCTCTCCAAAGAAATTTCAGTCATTGTACTGTTGATACTTGGCTCTGTGGACTGATGAGTTTGCCGACCACTGACTGAGGTGACCACAGGCAGGGGATTCGCTTAGTCCAGGCGATCTGTTGGCTTGTTCGTGGACGGTTGAACAGAGCACTCCCCGTGTATCAATTATGTCTGCCCAGGGCATACACTTATAGTAAAAAGATGGCTTTGGCCCCTTTGCTCTGTATCTGACGTAAGTTATTACTGCCCTAATGGCAGGGGACATTTCTTCCCTCCTATGGTAGAACTGTCTATTAATGACAGAAATAGATTTTAAACCTCCAGCATCCCTGAAAGCCATTATTTATCCCAACACCCTTTTAAACTTTTGAATAAAAAAAATTTTTTTATCATGCTTCGCTCCAGAAAATCAGAGGAAAATAAAGCAGCTTCAGAAATAGGTGAGATAAGAAAAGGAAACAAATAAAAGAATTAGGTAAGATAGCTGCTTAAAACAAGACAAGTAGGCAGACATTCTTCCTCAATGTAAAATGAAGTTTTTCACATTCCAACAGCTTTTGCAGGACTTTTTTTTTTCACCCCAATGTGTGTCCCCGAGGTTTCAGAAATTCACTGGCAGCCTCTAGATCTGGGTGCAGGCCGGGTGTTGTCTTCGTGCCCCCCTAGATGCGCAGTGCGTTTGAAGTGAGCCATACAGCAGAGAGGTCGCGTTGATATTTTCTGTGTAAATTGCATTTGCCTGCAAAGGATGGTCAGCATCCCTGTCCCTAAGGCCTGAGAGTGCAGAGTCTGTGGCTGTTGAAAGAAAGTCACCGGTTACTTCAGACCCACACACCCCTCCCCATGCTTGCCCGTTGGTCTCGAATTGAATGAATGACCAGGATCAGTTCCCGCTGGAACCAGCTCACAGAGGACCCGTGCCTGCTGGACAGGTGGGTGCTAAAACAGTGCCCTCTGTGCGTTAACCATGGATCAGCAGAAGAATGGAACCAGGCGCGTTAGGGACTGGTGTGAGAGAATTCTTTTAGTCTGTTCCTGCCTGTTTTCTGAGCACGCGTGGTTAGTCATCTCTGACAGGTGTGGGCGGCCCGAGGGCTGATTTCAGCTGCCCTGGGAGGGGAGGGGGAGAGGAGGAGGAGAAAGGTCTGTGCAGGGCCAGCTCAGCAAGGCCCACGGCCCGCCCTCAGTACTGTTTTTTTATTTTTTAATATATTTTAGTGATTTTTTACAGAGAGGAAGGGAGAGGGAAAGAGAGTTAGAAACATCGATGAGAGAGACATCCATCAGCTGCCTCCTGCACGCCCCCTCCTGGGGATGTGCCCGCAACCAAGGTACATGCCCCCGACTGGAATCGAACCTGGGACCTTTCAGTCCGCAGGCTGATGCTCTTCCACTGAGCCAAACCGGTTTCGGCAGTACTGCTCTTTATGGGACCTAGCAGCCGGTCACTGGACCTGATGGGTGGTCAAGACAAATTTATGTGTTTGGTTTTTTTTGTTCATCTGTATTTACCTTTTAGATGTAGAGACGTATCATCTGATAGGGCAGAGCATTTTTTAAAAATGCTTCACAATAATCCCAAGAAGGCAATCCAGAACTTTTATTTTATTTTATTTTTTTAACATATTTTATTGACTTTTTACAGAGAGGAAGGGAGAGCCAGAAACATCGATGAGAGAGAGACATCAATCAGCCACCTCCTGCACACCCCCTACAGGGGATATGCCAGCAACCAGGATACATGCCCTTGTCCGGAATCGAACCTGGAACCTTTTAGTCCGCAGGCCGACGCTCTCTCCACTGAGCCAAACCGGTTTTGGCCAGAACTTTTATTTTTTAAATTCGTTTTTCAAATAGGTAGTCATGCAAGTGAAACATACTTCCAAAAGTGTCCAAAGGATATAGAGTGTAAAGCAAATTCTCACCAAATTTCTCACACCAAATTCTCAGACCATGTTATACATTTTTTCAGAGATATTTCATGCACATGTATGTGTATACCTATAAGTATATCTACATATGTTTAGGTATACACATAGAACATAAATGAAGGCATTCTCATTCAATGAAGACATTTTCTGCTGCCCGGTTTTTTCACTTAATATAACCTGGAGGCCATTCCCTATTAGTATGCATAGGCCTGGACACGTTCTTTGTAACAGCTACCTGGTATGCCATTAAAAGTTATGAACCGTAATTTCATAACCACTTCCCAGCCAATGGGTATATCCTTTATGTCCGGCCCTTCGCTATTAAAAAATGCTGCAATGAACGCCGACATTCACGTTATTTCTCACAAGTGTCTCAGTAAGATGAATTCCTAGAATTAAAATGTGCATTTTCAATTTTTGACACATTGGCACATTGCCCTTTATAGGAAATAATGTTCATTCGTGTTTCTCATTCTATTGAGAGTCTGGTCCCCTGCATGCTCTCCAACACGCCTTCATCAAACTTGAGATGTCGGCCAGTCTGAGTGAAAACTGGTGCTTGGATGGGTTCTGCCTCATGAGGAAGGTCAAGTCTCTCCAGTGTGCTGAGATGCCCCTTGCATTCCTTCATCTGTGGACTGTTTGGTCCACTGTTCCTTTTTTTTTTGTCAAGTTATTGATGTGTCTTACGGGTTTATAGAAACCCATAATTATAAATATGGGTTTAAAAAGCCATTATTATAAATATTAAAATAATATTTATCATTAACGCAGGTATTTATATCATGGCTAAATGCCATAACAATCACAGGAGCCCCAAGGGAGGGAAGAGAAAAGATTGCTTTCCTGTCCTTTATGGCGAACAGTTTTGCTGCCTTTGTATTAGCTAAAACAAGAACAAGGCTTATTAAAAACACACGATATTCATTACACCCTTATAAGTAAGCTTCATTTTATATAACAGCAACGCTTCTGAAAAACGGCATCTCTAATTTTAACAGAGACTCTTATACAAGAAATAAAGGAAAATGGCCACTTTTCGGCAATTTTTATTTTACTGTAATTTTCTCCCAGTTTGTGATATGACTGTTTTTTTGTGTTAATGGCATTTTCCTCCCATTTGTGGTATGACTTTGGCTCTGTTTATTGTGGTCTTATGTCTGTATGTGTGTACTTACTTTTGCAGAAACCTTTTCTTTTCTAGCGTTTAGAAAGGTTTTCTGACTTTGAGAATTTTTCTTAAAGTCTCCTCTTGTCTTTTGTCCTAGTGTGCATTGGGCCCTTTGAGACCCCAGCATCCACAATCTATTCCCACACTGATAGTAAGGCCTACAGCGAAATAGAAATGTCTCCCTGTACTTTTCTTCCCTTCTTTCTTTAGCTTGAAATATTATTCTTTAACAGTCATTGACATGCTTATTTCGTCTGTGGACTCATGTAGAACTTACATCATGTTCTGGTGCCAAGATATGTCTGAATCTTTTGCTTGAGTCATTGGCCTGATATATGTCTTCTTTTTATTTTTTATTTTTTATTAATGTATTGCATGTATACATACCTTCCCATTGCCCATCCCCCCTACTACCATGCATACATCTGTCTTCTATTTATTCCCTGTCCCGACCCTCGGGTTAAGTCAACGAGGACCCTAGAGGGGGAGTGGGGATGAAAGGGACAAGAGACACAAGGAATGGAGACAAGACAGAGTTCTGATCAAGTCTCGTTTATTCAGGAGGAGTTCGGGATAGTTATAGGGAGAAGGAGGAATGAGGAAGTTAGCGAAAATTCCTAGCCCTTAAGGCGAAACACCTGGCTTACGGGAAAGAGATAGGGTTTGGGGTAATAGAAACCTAGCCCGAGGTTAGTGCTAATGTGGCTGGAGCTTACTACAAAATGGCTGTCAAGCACAACAAGTTTCCCACAATTCCCCAGAGTGCACTAAGGCAATGGTATTTGGCATTACCTTTGGCCTTGGCAATGCCAGGAGATCTAAGACAACGTCTCTCTCCTTGAACCTTTGAGTAACCTATGTGAGCGAAGGGAGACACACAGGCATGTGGAAAGGAAATTGCCAGAGTGCCTAGTGCCTCACAGAATGGAATTATGGACACAGTCCCACAGGAGCAGTTAGTTGTGCCAAAGGGAGCAGGGGGTCTGTGCAGAGAAGCTGGCACCTCCCTGGGCGTGTTTGAAAGGATGAGGAGGAACTTTGCAGGCAGCGAAGGCCATCGCACTCAGCCTGAAAGGCATTGGCAGAGGCATGGAGATAGAAAGAAAAGGTACGTGAGGAACTGGCACAGGTGTGGTGTGGGCGGAGGATGGGATGCAGACCGCAGGGTGGCGGGTAAGGTTAGACCTGACTCCATAAAGAGCCTTGAAAGGGTGTCTATGTTAAAATTAGAGATGCCGTTTTTCAGAAGCGCCTCTGTTATATAAAATGAAGCTTACTTATAAGTGTGTAATGAATATCATATGTTTTTAATAAGCCTCGTTCTTATTTTAGCTAATACAAAGGCAGCAAAACTGTTCGCCATAAAGGACAGGAAAGCAATCTTTTCTCTTCCCTCCCTTGGGACTCTTGTAATTTTTATGGCATTTAGCCATGATATAAATACCTGAGTTAATGATAAATATTACCAATATCTCCAAGTTCCCCTTCACCAGATACTGTTCAAATATTATAATGAATTCAATGAATAATCCGGGAACAAATTTGCATTTCAATAAGAATCTCATTTTAAGAAGCCATTTCTGAGTTCCTTGGAGGTGTGACTTACTAGGTTTCTAATTAGAGTGTGGTTCAAGTTCGTCTTCCTTCCAGGACTTCCTTCCACAGACCTTTAGGCATCTCAGCAGATGGTTCGCTTTAATAGCTGGTTAGAGCCGAGCGGGTACCATTGTCGGGGCTGGCGTTGCCCAGGTGTCAGAAATTCTTGGGTCACCGAGGTGAGAGGGGAGTGGGCCCTCCGCTGGGTTTCCCTTTCACCTGTGTGTGTCAGTGCCGAGCAGGTACAGTGTGCCGTGTCCTGGGTCCAGCCAGCTGAAATTAGGTGAGTCCTCGGACAAGGTCTGCTCAGGAAAGGAGGGAATTTCTGATGGTGTGGGCAGAGTTTCATCACCCCAGCTGTTCTAGAACAGGTCATTTTGTGGGGCAAAACAATCACTTGATAAGACACCCCAAAGATCTGGTTTGTGGGACATTTTGGGGACCCCTGAGGATGTGGCAGATGTGGTCACATTCTTAGCATCTGATGACAGTGGGTGCATCACGGGGGCCTTTGCATGCGGGACCCTGGACTGCGGTTCCCCCCACCCATCACTCTGCCAGCTCCTGCTGATGAGGGCTCGGAGCCCCAGGCTCCAAAAGGGGTGGCATGTATGGCTCAGGAATGCTGACTGTGGGAGGCAAGGGTGCTGGGGACCCTCATAAATTCCAAGTCCTCTTCTCGGCCAGAAAATGGTTCTGAGTCTGGGGAGAGACGGTGCCTTCCCGACGTGCTTCCACGTTCTAGAGCCGCCACTGCGGTCCCCACACCAGCTGTGCTCGCCTCACGTGCGAGCTTGTCAGGAAGGCAGGATCGCCGGACCCGCCTCAGACCCCGTGAATCAGGTTCTGCATGTGAATGCCCGCCCCCCACACGGGTTCCCTGTGTGACTTTGGGTATGTTTCTTAACCTCGCTGTGCCCCAGGGTTCCCCTCTGAAGAATGGAGGTACCAGTATCTATCCGGGTGGAGTCTTTGGGGTCTTAAATAGGTTCACAGATGAAAAGCTCCAGCAGCAGTGCCCAACATGTGTGTATTATGTCAGAGCCAGCTCATGTTACTGTTACCCAGAACACAGACACCAAGATCTTCTCTGCTGGCCTTGGTGCTAGTATTTCCCCCTGCCTGTCCCCTGCTCATCTGCTTACTCCGGCCTACACACCCCACCACCCCAAAAGGCAAAATATTCCCAGGATATTTTTCTTTGTACCATTGAGGAGAGTGAGGACAGCAGCTTCCATGTAGCCTGTGTGGGACAGCCTTAGCTGGGAGAGCTGGCACTGGGGCCGGAGATCTTACAGGAGGGAAGTCCCAGGCCAGGGCTGGGCCCCTTTAAAGAATTCCATCCTGGTAGATACAGAGGCAGTAAAGCATCAAACAGACTGTCAAATTATAGCAGGAAGATTAAAGAGAGGTGGGTTAGATAAGAGATCAATCAAAGGACTTGTATGCATGCATATAAGCATCACCAATGAACATAGACACTGGGGGGTTGGGGTATTCCTGGGAGGAAGGGGGGCCATGGGGAGATATGTATACATGTAACACAATAAAAAAAAAAAAAAACCAAGACCAGTTTGGCTCAGTGGATAGAGCATCGGCCTGCAGACTGAAGAGTCCCAGGTTCGATTCCAGTTGGGGGCATGTACCTTCCTTGCGGCCACATCTCCACTGTGGGGCGTGCAGGAGGCAGCTGATTGATCTCTCTCATCGATGTTTCTGACTTTCTATCTCTCTCCCTTCCTCTCTGTAAAAAAATCAATAAAATATATAAAAAAAAAGAGAGAGAGAATTCCATCCTGGGATGATGAGGAAGCGGCCACAGAAAGGGGCCACTCAGAAATCATGGTCGTCATCACCTGTAGAGACGGTGCTCGTTGTTAAAACGAGCCTTTATTATTCGGCTGAAACCTCTGGCAGCTTTGACACAGGTGTTTTGAGAACCTTCTATCGGAGCCTTGTATGCACCCGGGCTCAGGGTCCTGATTGCCTGGCTGCAGGGCGCCTCTGAGACATAGATGGCCGATGGAGCCGGCAGGACCCCGCTGGACCAGGCGGTGCGAACGGGCTGCCTCCCAGGGCGCGTCCCGCGTCCCCCTTTCCCCGGGCCACGTCCCCCTTTCCCCGGCCGCGGTAAGAACCTCCACTCTGCTCCCTGGTTTCCCGGCCAAGAAGCCAGAGCCTCCGTGGAGCCGTGTCAGCGCCTGGAAAAGGCAAGTGCGCGGAGAACCCCACGTTCGCTCAGATCCCCCTGAAAGGCCGACTAGACCCAGCCAGCGCCGCCTCTGCCAGATAGTGGCAGTGACCCTGCTGGCTGATGTATTTTTAAATAGGCACGTTTTCTATTTGTGAACAGCTGCAACCCGACACACCGCCCTTGGGGGGGCAGCGTGAGTGTGAGAGGAGCACCTGGTGTGCGGCCGTGCGCCCCGAGGGTGGTTCTTTCTCTGCGGTTACTCACGGGCCCCGGTGGTGGCCATGGAGTGGGCGCTGGGGGGAGAGGGGAAATACAGCTTCCCCTGACCCGTCCGCCGAGTGTCAGCACCCGTATCGGTTCTTCTTCCCCACGGTCTTCAGCGTAATTCTGAGAACCAACCAAGAATCCAGCATGGTGGCTGTTTTTACAAATAAAATAAAAAGGAGGCCGAAACCGGTGTGGCTCAGTGGATAGAGCGTCGGCCTGCGGACTGAAGGGTCCCAGGTTCGGTTCTGGTCAAGGGCATGTACCTTGGTTGCGGGCACATCCCCAGTGGGGGGCGTGCAAGAGGCAGCTGTTCGATGTTTCTCTCATCGATGTTTCTAACTCTCTATCCCTCTCCCTTCCTCTCTGTAAAAATCAATAAAATATATTTTAAAAAAATAAAATAAAATAAAAAGGAGGCCCGCTGAGGCTCGGTGACTTAGCCCGGCCATGCCGCGGGGAGAAGTCAGAGCGGACTGCAGGCCTGTGTGACATGAAGACCACCGTCCCCTGTATTCGGGGTCACATGGGGGCGCTGTTAATTCTCTCCTCTGTCTCCCTGCAAAGGTGCCGGAATATCGAACCCGCCTCTCCATGCCGTTCCCCAGAGTTATTCCATGTATAGGGAGAAAATATTTTAAAAGCTTTGAGAATACGGCGTTTTTATCCTAAGCACTTTTTCCTGCATTCTGGAGAAAAGTAGCATGTTTCTTTTTTCAATGTGTCGGGAGAGCACAGGGCATTGGAGACTTCCCGGCACGCTGCCTGCTTCCAGCCCATCGGGTTGGAGCAGACTCTTCCCTCGGTAATGGCTTCATTACCGTCCCCGTCAGGAAGGCGCCTTCGCGGCCATCCAGAGCCACGTGTAAAGATGCCCTTTCCTCTTCGCGTTTGAAAACCGTTCCTGTGACTTCAGCCAGACGCAGGCCCAGTGGTACCCGCCATTCTCAGGTTCCTGAGGATGAACGAGGTGGGCTGTGAGGATGCTTAGCTCAGGGGAAGCGCGTGGCAGAATTACACTCAGCTGGAGGAGGTCCCGGTCACCGGAGGGTCTCAAAATGATTTTTACATCTTCGCAAAAGGAAAGCGGAGAAGGAAGATGGCCTGCATTATACCAGGTCAGGAAAGGAGAGAAATGGGGTTTGGGAATCCAAAAGGCTGGCATTTTCTGAAAGTCAGTAGGAGCTACATGCTTTGTGCGATTTCTCCTCTGGCAGTGTCAGCGTCTGCCGTGGGGCGGCCGAGAGGATGGACCAGGACGGTGGGCTGTTAGCGCCTGGTCCAGGGGTTCAGGAATTACACTGTCGATGTCATCATTCACAGGCTCCACCGTTTGCTCCTCACCCACTCGCTGAACTGCACTTGTCACCTCGAAGTCAGGACTCACAGTCCCCTCACGGTCTGTGAAAGACGGGTGTAAAGTGGGGGAACGCTTGAGTGTCCCCGATGCAGGCATAGCAGCGGAGGTCCCACACAGCGATACCCGCCTCCTGCGGCAGCTCCATGCTATAAACGGGTGCCTTTTATACATTCAGTGCAGGGCCAGGCTTTGCAAATGCGGGTGCTTATTGTTGGCAGTTGGGTGGTTTTAAATGGCCCTCCGAGCGGAACGCCCAGGTTCCGTCCAGTGGTCTGTGAGTGCAGGGAGGCTGAGGCTCGCCTGATGGAGACAGTGTGTGTATGAGATGAGCTTCCTTCCATTGTGTGGGGCAGTGCTGTTGGCGTGAATGTTCATGTAATAACAGCATATACCTGTCTGTAAGGTGTCTTGAAGCAGAAACACATGAAAGAAGATTATATATTAACGCAATGACAAAAATCTTGTAACCAGCCAAAACCAGTCTGGCTCAGTGGATAGAGCGTCCGCCTGCAGACTGAAAGGTCCCAGGTTCGATTCCAGTCAAGGGCATGTATCCTGGTTGCGGGCACATCCCCAGGAGGGGACATGCAGGAGATGGCTGATCAATGTCTCTCTCTCATTGATGTTTCTAACTTTCTATCCCTCTTCCTTCCTCTCTGTAAAAAATCAATAAAATAATGAGAGTTTAAAAAAAAAAATCTTGTAACCAGTCTTGTCCACAGGAACCTATCCCTGTGTACCTCCTCAGAGCAGTGGTTCAGGGTTTGTGAACTCAGATATCATGACAACTTTATAAAACACTAGTGGCCTGGTGCACGAAATTCATGCACATTATAAGAGGATTAATTAGAGGAAATAATTTAACATTGCTATTTGCCCTTTCTCTATAATAGAAGTGTCAGAGATGAAAGAAAATTAGTAAACTGCATATGAAAACCTTCCTCCTGTCAGAGTCTGAGGCTCACCACAGGTCTCAGAGTCAAGTCCCCGCCCACCCACATGCACCTCAAAATCTCAAGAGATCCAGGCCTGGCCATGCTCCCCTTCTCCCCCCTCTCCCCCCACCCACATTGGGCTAGATCCAGACCCAGCCAGTCCCACCTTTGTCAAGCCCTGATGGGCAGGGAGCATAGCCTCAGGTCTTCTGGCCCAGTGCCAGGACGGGGGGCATGGTCTGAGGTCCCCTAGCCCAGACCAGGACAGACATACCTTGAGGTCCTCCATTAAGCCCTGCCAAGTGGGGGACATGGCCTGAGATCCCCTGTTAAGCCCAATCAGGCAGGGGGGCACAGCCTCAGATCCCCAATCTGGTGTTGAGGCTAGGGTCATGGCCTGATGTCCCCTGTCAAGCTCCGCCAGATGGGGAGTGCGGTCTAGGGCAGGGGGAGAAATCTGAGGTCCCATAGCCCAGCACCAGGACAGAAAGCACACCTTGAGGTCCCCTGTCAAGCCCCGCTGGGTGGGGGGCATGGCCTGAGGTCTTCCAGCCTGGCACTAGAGCAGGGAGAGCAGCCTGAGGCCCCCTGGCGCAGCACCAGGATGGAAAGCGCACTTGAGGTTCCCTGTCAAGCCCCGCCAGGTGGGGGGTGAGGCCTGAGGTCCCCTGTCAAGCCCCATGGGGGCGGGGGAGGGCATAGCCTCAGGTCTCCTGAAAATGAGTGGCTGTAACAAATCAACTTCAAACTGTAGCTTAACACAGAAGTTTATTTTTTAGGTTTTTAAAGTCTAATCAGGTGTTAAAAAGTGAGTCAGGAACCCAGACTCCTGACATCTTTTGGATGGAGAAAGAAAGAGTTGTAGATAGGTCCTATGGACCAGCCTAGGGTTGGAGCACATCACTTCTGCCTTCTTTCTATTGGCCAGAGCTCAGTCACATGGTCACAATGAACTGCAAAGGAGGCTGGGAAATAGGGCCTGGCTGGGTGCTCTGGGGTTCTGTGAGAGCTCAGCCACAACCTTCTCCTTAAGGTCACTACTACCTATGGCCATTTTTCCTTAGATAAATGGCGAAGCCCTTAGGTAAGAACCATTTACCTTTTCAAAGCTCCTCTTTTCATCTCTTTCCAATTCATCACCAGGGACGCAGGTCTTTGTCCTCCAAGCTGTCTTGGATAAAAGATGGAATCCTCATATAATGAGACCTCTCTGCATATTTTCTCTTGTTCTATTAATACTTCGGCCAGCCCTTCCGTACCTGCTCTCATTGCTGGCTGCAGTTATGTTTGCCACTGAACAAAGAGTCACATAAAGAATGCACACAAAGATTTAATCTTTTTTATGAAAGAAATGGTTAACATGCAAATAACTGATCATTTATTTTCGTTCCAACCAAATTGCGCACTCAACATCCACCGTGCTTCAGCTTACAGCCAGTAAAATGCCGGCTTGCTCTGACCCTGTGTTACTGAGCGTGTGAGGTTGTGAACTAAAACGTCACCGACACCAGCAGGAAGACGTACCTGCTACCCTCCAGGATCCCTGCCCAGGTTCACTGTCGTCTTACATTGTGGACTCCGATGAGTATTGTTTTTCCCATCTTTCTGTCCTGGTGTCACTGTCCCGGGAAGAGGCAGGGACACAGTAATTACCCAGCTTTAGGAATTCGGGGGGGGGGGGGATGGGGAAGGCATTTCCTAGGAAAACTTTGGTCGCCCATAATGATCAGCTCACGCACATCTTGGGAACTCTAATGAAACTGTCTTGGACTTTCTCCACGCGAGAAAGATGGACGTATGCATATATTTTTTAAGTTTTGTACATGTTTAGGGGAGTCTTAACCCTGCTGAAAACAAGGCTGTTCTGGCCTTAGGATATTATCGTAGACACGAGTGTGACCAGCCTGTCCCACAGCAGCCAAACAGAACTGACGTGAATTACATAAGCGGAACAGTAGACCCTGCTCGGAATCAGGCACGGGGTTACGTAACTGCTCTTGACTGCGAGGCGATAAAAATACTAGCGAGGAATGACACAGGGGCCATAGGGTTTCAAAGGTGACGAGGCAGGCACAGGCCTTGTTCTGACCTTCCAGTAACGAAAGAGACAAAAACCAATCAAACAAGAAAACACAAATATACCCCCGTGCAGGTTGGATGTTTACGTCTGTTTCTGCTTTAATGATGTTTAGAGTCTCACATAGGTTTTCCTCCTTCCTGTGAACTGGGACTTGCCTTTAGTGTGGGTTTTAAGCCTTTGCAATGTGTCTTATTTATTTATTTATTTATTTATTTATTTATTTATTTATTTTTATTGTTTAAAGTATTACAAATAGTTGTACATATGTCTCCTTTCTTTTTTTCCCCCATTGACCTCACTATGGCTTCCCTTACCCCCAGTTCATGCTCTCACCTGCTCCCTCCTCCCCAGTGTCTTATATTCATTGGTTAAGCTTATATACATGCATACAAGTCCTTCCATTGATCTCTTACAGCCCTCCCCCCAACCTCCCCTGCCTTCCCGCTGTAGTATGACAGTCTGTTCAATGCTCCTTTGCTTCTGTATCTATTTTCCCCCCAATTATTTTCTTTAAAAAATCTTGCCTCTGGAGACTAGAAATAAACCTATAAGAACGAAGAATGGTTGAGTCCTGATTTCAATGTCCAATAGTTCTGAGTCCCAGTTTCAGTGTCAAAACAGTTCCTTATATGTACATGTCATCAATGGGATCTGGATGGCGGACAAATGGTGGCAATGCAGGTCCGACCCTCTCTGGTTTGGTCCTGGGCATCCTGTAGTGACGCACAGCTGCTGACTGCTCGCATGGCAGTGTTGTCAGCGTCTTCCATCTCTGGCCTGTTTCTCCTCTTGCCTTCATGGTTGGCGCAGACCTGTCAGCTCCTCTCTGTAGCAGGAGTCCTCATAGTCTTGGAGTTGTTTTCTGAAAGTATAGAAACGTATTCTCGACCAAAGTTAATAAAGGAATCTTTTATATAAAATGGACTTGGGGGCCTTTTTATTTTTTCCTACCCGCTTTTCCTTTGGCCTATTTTGACACCATGTGTGTTTTTTACAGGTGTCTTGCTGTTAGCATTACAAATGAAAATTAATTTTCTAAAGTGAAAATTTTCTAGATGTAACTTAGTTACCGGATATTTTTCCTGTCATGATATTACCCTACTATGCCCCCTTTTTTGATTAATGGGGGTTTTTGTAAATTTTTATAGTCTTGGTAACTTTACATTTTAATTTTTTTGCACAAAAATATGACCGCTTTAGGTTCATTGCATGTTAAGCAATTTTACCATGAGACGAACTGCCAATAGAAAATTTAGTTGATACTTTAGGAACAGCTTTTTGTTCAGTACAATTATATTTTCTTGAATATTCACTTACTTCAATCCACCAATTTAAATTAATCTGAAAACTTGATGACTATTTTACTGTCACGTTTAATGCTCTACCAACAACCTTAGTTTACCCTGTAAATATTAGTGGAAAGGATTGTTTGCATTCTTGAGCAGGCCCTGAGCATTCCTGGTGCTGGGCTGGAGTTAGATACGGGGCAGCTGCTGTCGGCCCAGTCTCTGTCTGTCACCTGGGTCCCGTTCTGAGCTGAGCCCAGTCTCTCTCTGTCACCTGGGTCCAGATCTGAGCTGGGCCCAGTCTCTGCCTGTAACCTGGGTCCCGATCTGAGCTGGGCCCAGTCTCTGTCTGTCACCTGGGTCCCGATCTGAGCTGGGCCCAGTCTCTGTCACCTGGGTCCCGATCTGAGCTGAGCCCAGTCTCTGTCACCTGGGTCCCAATCTGAGCTGAGCCCAGTCTCTGTCACCTGGGTCCCGATCTGAGCTGGGCCCAGTCTCTGCCTGTCACCTGGGTCCCGATCTGAGCTGGGCCCAGTCTCTGTCACCTGGGTCCCAATCTGAGCTGAGCCCAGTCTCTGTCACCTGGGTCCCGATCTGAGCTGGGCCCAGTCTCTGCCTGTCGCCTGGGTCCCGATCTGAGCTGGGCCCAGTCTCTGTCTGTCCCCTGGGTCCCGATCTGAGCTGCGCCCAGTCTCTGTCTGTCACCTGGGTCCCGATCTGGGCCGAGCCTAGTCTCTGTGTGTCACCTAGGTCCCGTTCTGAGCTGGGCCCAGTCTCTGTCTGTCCCCTGGGTCCTGATCTGGGCTGAGTGTGGGAGGCCAAGCAGCCATGGGTTTGGGAAGTAATGTGTCTTGATATGGATTTTTTTTTTAAACATATTTTATTGATTTTTTACAGAGAGGAAAGGAGAGGGATAGAAAGTCAGAAACATCAATGAGAGAGAGAGACATCGATCAGCCGCCTCCTGCACGCCCCCAACTGGAGATGTGCCCGCAACCAAGGTACATGCCCCCGACCGGAATCAAACCTGGGACCTTTCAGTCCGAAGGCCGACGCTCTATCCACTGAGCCAAACCGGTCTTGGTTTGATATGGATTCTAAGGCGCATGTGCACATACACACACACACACACACACACACACACACACACACACTTATAGGCGCCCAGCCTCCTACAACCTGAACTGTGTGAGACACGCTGTGTTGCAGAATGGCGGCAGGAGGCCCTCGGGGCAGCCCACCAGGTAGGACGCGTTTGCCCAGCGGTGCCGCCCCCACCCAGGCGCTGTCTAGAAGCCCCGGGGGAAGCAGTACAGTCAGCGCTGCGGGAGGCGGGGAGCAGGATATGACCGGCCTTTAGGGCCCGGCTCGGGCTGGCGCCCTGCGTTAACGGCATTCCCGGTGCTCTGCTCAGGGAGCGGGGACTCGCACGGAATGTGTTTTAAATGCGTCAGAAACGGTCACAGTGTCAGGCGAGGGAGGGAGGAGTCAGTGATTTGGAAAGATCGTGGAAGGAGGGCCGGCTGTCGGTGTGTTCTATTAATCTGGTACAGAAATAGCGGCGTTTTATCAGTTCCCTCACCCAGTCCTCTCCGGAATCTGGCTGCTCTTTCCGTCTCCAGCGCTTGGCACAGGGCCTGCCTCCCAATAGACACTCAGTACTTGGTGAAAGAGAGAGAGAGGAAGGAAGAGAGAAAGAAAGCATCCGAGCCATATGCCTGCGTGACGTGAATCACCTGTGCGTGACATGAACTACCTGTGCGTGACATGAATCACCTGTGCCCGCACAAAGCCATGCCCGTCTCACGCTCTCTCCTCTCCTTCTCAGAGCAGAAGCCGCGCTCTCGGGACCGTTCACAAGCAAGAGACACCACCGCCGTGACCTATGCCAGTGCCACCGCCACCGCCACCGCCGCCGCCTCCGCTGCCGCCGCCAGCCCCGCCGCTGGGCGCCCCGCCCCCGCCCCCGCCCTCAGCACCCCCGGTAAGGCCCCTTTTCCCATCTCCCCACTCCCCACCTGTCCAGCGTAAGCTGCTTTGAGCGCACGTGAGCAGAAGGTTTGCCATGTTCGGATCCAGCCACCACGGAGCTCCCCTGTGACAGGTGGCTGGTCGCGGCAGCTCCGGGGTCCAATGCCCAAAGAGACCGGGCAGGCCTTTCTCTACCTAGTCCCTGGCCACCCCCAGCCTCAGCCTCAGCGCCGTCTGTCTACACTAGTAGGTCATTTCTCTGCTGCTCCCTGCTGCTCCCTGCGGCTTCCTCAGTCTCCCTGATGCTTCTCGCATCTCCCTGAAGAGCTCAGCAGTGCCAGCCTGAGGGGCAGGCGCAAGGCCCGGCTCCCGTGTGGAATTGGATGGTGATAACGACAGCTCGGGCTTGGTCGCCTGGTGCTGGGTCCTCGGCAGAGAAGTGTCTCACGAAATGCCACACTGAAATAGGAATCTCTAAAGTAGTGGTTCTCAACCTGTGGGTGGTGACCCCTTTGGGGGTCGAATGACCCTTTCACAGGGGTCGCCTAAGACCATCAGAAAACACCTATTTCCTGTGGTCTTAGGAACCAACACACCGCTCCTTGGTGTAGCAAAGTGTAGCCATGTCGTTTACTGTTATATGAAGACTGTTGCCCATGCTACACCACGATTCAAGACACAATTTCATTTATTTGTAATTAGAAATAAATATTTTATAATATATAATTACATAGTTTTTGTGATTAAGCACTATGCTTTAATTATGTTCAATTTGTAACAACAAAAAATACATCCTGCCTATCAGATATTTACATTACAGTTCATAACAGTAGCAAGATTACAGTGATGAAGTAGCGACGGAAATAATTTTATGGTTGGGGGTCACCACCCCATGAGGAGCTGTCTTAAAGGGTCGCGGCATTAGGAAGGTTGAGAACCACTGCTCTGAATGAAATGTCCCTGTGCACGCCAGGCCATCTCATCTGTGCGGCCGGAGGCTGGCTCTCGCTTTAAGAGTTGGGTCCGGGCGCAGGTCGGAGAGGCCGGGAGAGGGTGATGGTTCAGTCTGAGAACAGGAATTCCCAACGTTGGCACCACTGGCATGTGGGCCGGGTCCTTGTTGTTGTGGAGAGCTCTGCTGGCCCTGTAGGGTGTTTCGCCATAGACGGCGCCCGTTCTCAGGGGAAGATGGGAGATACGGGTGCCATGGCGATGGGGAGCGCAGAGGCAGGGCTGGGAGGGATGCTAGGCGCGAGTCAGCTGGGCCGGGTATGGAGCCTCACCTGCGATCCTCCGTCACCATGAATTCCACTCCCCAGGTGTGGATGACGTGACCTCAGGCGTGTGGATGACATGGCTGTGAGGTGTGTTGGTTATGAGGTCCCCGATTCGTGGCCACAGGCCACCATGAGAGCACGAGTAGGCGTGACATGTCACCCTCTGTGATGTTCCCTTTGCACGACAGCCAGATCTGAATTGCCAGGGACCTAGACCTGCCTGACACTTGGCCTTTGCCCTGGAGAAGAGCGGGAAGAAATCACGTAGGTCAAGGACATATGAAAGCTCACTGGCCATTATATTAGTGTAGGAGTAGGTTGGAAGTTCCACTGCTGAACTTGACCTCACCAGGATCAAGGAGCTGGACAGTTTATAGGTACATGACACTAGCACAGGGATCTTGCACAGACTGGCGAGCACCAAGAAATGCAACTTACAATCACTTCAAATACCACAGTACACCCCTAAACTTCGCCAGAATGAGTAAACTTGTCACAACCCTTATTATTGGGGATTTGGAGATATAAGCTCTTTTTTTAAAAACTCTGCTGGGGACACACACATACCTGGAACTCAGTCTCCAGTGAAGCTTTCTGGAGAATTCTCTGGCAGGAAACAGTGGTCTTGAACATATCATACTTTTCCCCTGGAAATGCAGTCGTTTTATTGTTGAGACCTACATAAGAAGTAACCCTAAAGGAACCGAAAGGAATGTATCCAAGGATGTGCACAGCAATGCCGTTTATTCTAGTGAAAAATTCCATCTTATGAGCACTACGGGAAATGTGTTAGGGCATGCTGGTAATTAAAAATTGCATTATGCCAGAGAGGTAATTAAGAATTATATTTATAACTATGCCAGTTATGGAACGTAGATATGGAATGGTGGTTTCAGAACACAATGAAATTAGCTATATAATAGCAGAGATCAGAAGAGAATTCTGATGAAATTTTTAGTTTTATTAGGGAATTATTTTTCTTGAAAGACATTTAAGTCCATGCCCCAGTGTTTGTGTAGCCTGCAAGCTAAGGATGGTTTTCACATTTTCAAATGGTTAAAATAAAAATAATATCTTGTGACATCTGAAATTCACATTTCGATTCATGAATAAAGCTTTATTGGACCTCAGCCATGCTACTCATTTACATATGCATAGCAGAACACCAATTAAACAACTTACTATTCCTCTCAACAACAAAAAGTTCCATTTTTGTCACTACTCAACTTATAGCGTTAAAATTGTACCCGATGATGAAGATGATTGTTATTATTTTTCATTTCATCAATAAAAACTTCATGGAACTCTTTTTCTTTTTATAGTACTTACATAAAACCCATGATTTCTCCTCTTGGCGCACAGAGCCTACAACATTTACTGTCTGGCCCTTCCCGGGAAAAGTTGGCCAACGAGATGGCTGGCTCCTTCCCGCCTTCCTGTGCTCAGCAGCCTGGGACCTTGCAATAGGCCAGGTGCCTGTCTTCACCCCTTTTCAAGAAACCCCCTTCCCCTCTTGAGGGCAGCCCACTCCACCCACAGGGTCCACCCCTGCCTCTCAGACCTCGCCCTGCGCCCTGTCCTCCTGTCTTCTACTTGAAGGCGTGGGCATAGCTGTGCTGTTTGCCTGGCAACCTTTCTGCTCAGCTCCGCTCAGAGGTCTCTTCCCTGGAGCGTCCCTTCCTCACACCCACCCTGGAATGTGTAACATACATCCGCACCCTCCCCACGGCACGGACCAGTGTTTAATTTTGTTTATTAGACTGGAGTCTGAATTTTTTTTAATATATTTTATTGACTTTTTACAGAGAGGAAGGGAGAGGGATAGAGAGTTAGAAACATTGATGAGAGACATCGATCAGCCGCCTCCTGCACACCCACCACTGGGGACGTGTCCGTAACCAAGGTACATGCCCCTAACCGGAATGGAACCTGGGACCTTTCAGTCCGCAGGCCAACGCTCTATCCACTGAGCCAAACCGGTCTTGGCATGGAGTCTGAATTTTATGGGTTGTGGTCTTTTCGGTTCCTAGCACCTGGCTTACAACAAGCACTCTGCTCATTGACCGAATGAATGAATGAATGAATGAATGAATGAATAGATGCATCTAAACATCTGTGTAAATAGGGCTCAGAAATGGAGCTAACCCTCTTCCTCGCCAGTGTTCAGCACTGTGAACATCTATGCTGTGGCCCAGCATGCCAGATTACTACATGTATGCAGTCTTTGGTTAATACATGTTATCTTTGTGTGACATGTCTGATGTCTGTAATGCAAAGCATGCTATCTGGCTTCACCTTAGCTCGGGAAGAGCTGGGGCTTAGGCCGGGGCTGAGGGTTTTTGGTTTCTTCCTTCTGCCGCTCCCCTCTCCCTTCCTGCCCCTCCCACGCTGGTCTCCCCTCTTCTTTAATGAGCCTCTTTTCTTTTCCCAAGGACGTGGGCGTAGTAAACCAGAGGAAGGACCTGCGGAGTCTGCCGAATGTTGGGGGCAGGCTTACAGCCAAACAGTCCTCGCCACCCGTTTCACTATTCTTCTCGCCCCCCTACCTCCCCTGTCTTTTGCGTTCTGCTCCGTTTCTCATTCACTGAAAATCCAGGAACAATGTCAAATTGCCTGCATGGGGCCCGGGTCCACTTACCGCTATATTATTATTATTAATTGCTTTGGTTACAGGATGTAGCTTTTTTAAAAGATCTAAAAAACACCCACCAGTGTTTGATTTTGAAACACAGCAGAATTTTACGGATCTTTTGTGCCCTGCGTGGACCCCCCTGGTAGTGCCTGAGAGGAGAGAACAAACGAGTTGACAGCCCTTTGTTTCCTCGTCACGAACACTAAGACTGTCTCCACACGAGGAAGGAAATATATATATACACGCGCCTCTGGCCAGCGGATCAGTCCTTTGAGGTTGGGTTCCTCATGCAAAGCCTCCCAGCAGGGCTGTAAGTCTTTGCAGCATTAGTTCTCAAGGTTGCTGGTTCAAGGTCAAACAGCCTAAGGAGGAAACCATTCTTTATGGAAGAAAAAAAAGGGGGGGGGGGATGGCCGGTGTGGCTAGTGGTTGGAGCCGTGCCCTTGGCACCAAAGCATCTCGGGTTCTAGTCCCTGTCAAGAGCATGTACCTGTGCTGCAGGTTCAAAACCCACCCACCCACCCCCAGCTCAGGTCAGAGAGGGTGAGGGAGGCAACTGATCCATGTGTCTTCTCTCACATGGATGTTTCTTCCTCTTTTTCTCTCTCTCCTCCTCTCTCTCTCTCAACTCCCTGCCTCCCTCCCTGGCACTCTCTCTAAAAAACCAATGGGAAAAAGTATCCTCTGGTGAGGATGAACAAAAAAACACAGGGGAAACTGGCTGGCTAGCCATTGACTTACCAGGAGAAGTGCAATTCTCAGGTTAGCCTGGTGCCTGGGCGAGGGGGGCCGGGCACCGGGTCAGGAAGTGCCAGCTGCGTTCACCCTGGGAAGGTCCCCGCATCTCTCGGAGGCAGGCGCTCGGTGCTGAATAAAACCATGTCAGTCTGTGAACACAGATGCGTAACATGGAGTCTTCTCTGAAATCACACCAGAGCCTTTTTCTGTGTTGTGTTTGCTGCGGTTTAAAAAGAAAAAAAAAAAAAGCTGCATTGAAGGGGGCTTAGCTTAATGGCCTGTTCCCCTCCGCTCTGCAAACGGCAATTTGCATGAGTACCGGTGCAGGGGGAGAATGAGACGCTTAAACATCTTAGATGCTGTCACTCACTGATGTCCCCCCACTGTGGGGGCTGTGGTTCGTGCCGTTCATCAGGGACCGGGGACAGTCACCCAGGCTTGCCCGTGGCCCCTGCGACAAGGAGAGCCTTCTGCCTGCGGCCGAGCCAGTGGGCTATAGCGTTACATTTGTTCTCTGCCTCACGGTTTGCAAAGCGACACCTTTGTCCTCGGTCCGTGTGAAGACTTAATTCCCGCCCCGGGTGGCGGCTGGCACCTTCGAGGAGCCGGGAGAGGTGTGGCTGGCCTGCCACTCACGCCTGCAAAGGGCCATTCAGGGCGGATGGAAATGCGTTCCTTTTTCTGGGCGCTGAGCTGGAGGGGCTGCGGGGACAAAGAGGCGGAGGCTGCGGGTGTGCTGAGGGCACGCGGGTGTGCTGGGGGCACACGGGGCCCTCCTGGGGCCAGGCTTCATGAGAAAAGCCTGCCAGCGCGTGATCAAGGCCTGGACCGAGTTTCCTGGGTGCCCAGGCCCCGCAGCCGCTCTGGCTCAGGGTCCGAGCCCCGGGGGGGGTGGTAGAAAGGTCCTGTGCGGTAGGTAGGAGGCCGTCGGACCATCCACGGAGACCTCTGCCCTCTCTAGTCAGGACTGCTCTCCGGAGCTTTCATCGACACCGAAAATGCCGGCTCTTGGCCTCTGAACTCTTTAGCATCACAAGCAGAGGTTCTCAACCTTCCTAAGGCCGCGACCCTTGCATACAGTTCCTCATGTGGTGGTGACCCCCAACCATGAAATGTTGCTACTGTGATGCATCGTGATGTAAATATCTGCATTTTCCGATGGTCTTAGGCGACCCCAGTGAAAGGGTCGTTCGACCCCCAAAGGGGTCTCGACTCACAGGTTGAGAACCGCTGATCACAAGTAACAAGTCCTAGACAATTGTCCCTGAACATCCCCCTACCCAGGCTGTCTTTCCACACGGGCGCTGTGGTACCTGGGGGCCGCCTTGGTTTGGAGCAAGGATGTTTGGGACGCGTACTTCTCTCCCCCAAACACAAGCCCCCGGTCCTTTCTTACAGACCCGCCCCCACGCCTTGAATCTAAAAGCCGGGAAGTGGCTGCTTTCCACCCCCACCCCCGGATTTCTTCCGCCTCCGACTCCGCTCTTCTTGTGGCTTTGTGCTCCCATCATTTCTCTCCATTGGCTTGTTGCTGTTGTCTTTTCTCTCCGTCTGAAAGGTTTCTCTTTTCTTCTCTTTAATAGAAAAGAAAAAACCACACCGTTTTGTAAGTTACCCTCTGAATAGAACCAAGGGTTAACAGCAGAGAATCGGCATCAAAGACGCAGATCCCATGCCAGATCCCATGCAAAGGGAGTTGGTATTCTTTTGTCTCTAGTTCACCGCGGGGGCTGCTCTGAAAAAAGGGGGTCCCCCGTGGGGACAGTCAGTACCTCTGAGCTCAGTGGCCACACTGTCCTGACCTTGACCGAGCCGTCACCCAAATGGATGATGAGCTTTGGCTGCTCAGAACTAGTAAATTTGCCTCCGAAGAGATGAGAACCTGGGTCCAGAGCAGCCCGGACTTCGATCCTTCGCAAAGTCCCAGGTGCCGCGCTGGCACAGCCAGGGGTTCGGGAGCCTGAGGGAGGGCCAGCGAAGGATGAAGAAACGACAGACAGAGAATAAGCGCTGGGTCTAGGCCAGTGGTTCTCAACCTGTGGGTCGCGACCCTTTGGGGGTCAAACGACCCTTTCACAGGGGTCGCCTGAGACCATCGGAAAATGCAGATATTTACATCACGATGCATAACAGTCGCAAAATTTGGGGGTCGCCACCACATGAGGAGCTGTATGCAAGGGTCGCGGCCTTAGGAAGGTTGAGAACCACTGGTCTAGGCGAATCTTCTGTGCCTGGCTGAGGCCACAGAACAGATGCAGATGCCAGCGGAGTCTGTATTTTATAGTCAGAGGTAAACAAGGTAGTGGTCACCACAGTTACAGAGTGTCACTTGTGTTGGCAGCACTTGCTGCACCCCCCCAGCCCATTAGCTCCCCAGGAAGGATCTAGGGAAGGTCATAAGGTCAAGTTTAATGACGCTAAGGGGGCTGTGCCCTCTAAGCTGGGTCTTGTTTGTGGCTTTGCGAGCAGGTCAGTCTGAGGGTTACCCCTGTGATGGCTCTCTGCAGTCCGAGAAGCTCGGACCCCATGGGAAAAGATGTCGATTGCTGCTCCATCATGGAAATCCTGAGAATACAGCTGGTCGTTCCCAGACCAGAATTCTGTACCTTGTGTGGCTTCGTCCTGAGGGACTTCCCACATATGGGATCCCCTAAGTCTCATCCTTGGGGGGCCCTCCTGTCCTCTGAATGGATTACTCCTCTTCCTGAGCTGCTTCTCTGAGCTCCAGGGCCTGCACATGTCTCAGTGCGGGGACTCTCTCCTGAGCAGACGCGTCATGGATGAGAGGAACTCGGGGCCCGTGAGCCGTTGGTGAATGACACTGAGACGGACTGCGTGCCTGCGTCAGGTCTTACACACTCCGTGTCGGGCATCACTTCCTGAACCAGTGAGTTTAGGGGCGATACAGTGGTACCTCGAGATATGAGTGCCCTAACATACGAGATTTTTGAGATATGAGCCGTCGAGCGAGCGATTTTTGCTTTGAAATACGAGCAACAGTTGAGATAGGAGTCATCCCGGGGATCGGCCGGCTGCACACGACCCACCGGTTTACCGCGACTCGAGCGTTTCCTAATTTCCCACACCTCAAGGTTACGGAATGAATTAAACTCGTATCTCGAGGTACCACTGTACTGTCATTCCCAAGGCAAACCCACTGTGGGCGAACCAGCCACGACATGACATCTGCCACCTGCTTGAGCCCGATCGTGGGTCCTGCCGGGACCCTGTGAACACATTGGAGTTGCCGTGGGAAGAATGTTTATACACCAAGTGCAGGCCTATCAGCAGCGACAAAGTTATGGAGAGCAGGAGGTGACGCCCAGGTGTGATTGTTAACGCCACAGAAAGCCCTTTGGCACAGTCCTCCCCATTGTTCCCAAAGAGAACAGGCCTTGTACATAAAGGCAGGGGAAGCGGCGTACCCGTTCTGTGACATGACAGCAATTCACTTCCATTGCTGTCAGGCCTGTTCACCAGCGAGGAGGCTGGATGCGTTTGCCAGCGGGTGAAAGCAGGTTTCCATCAGGAGCGCGCCCAGCGTTTGCCACGTGAGGGTGCAGAGGTGGGCTGTGCCCCCTCACGCGCCCCGCGCTCATTGTGCCAAGCGGTGGGCGTCGCGGGGATCATGCAGTGGTGCAAAGTGGGGCATTCAGAACGAGAATGCCAGCTTCCCAGGTGCATTAGATGAGAAACCGAATCCTTGCTGCGCCATTTGGTGTCAGGCTAATTCCTCGGTCACTCTGAGCCTCCATTTCCTCACCTGCACATGGGAGTGACAGTCGCCCCCTCCTCGCCCACACTGGCCCTGCGACGGGGAGCTCCCTGCAGGAAGGGATTTCTGTGTGTTTGGCTCGCTGTGCATCCTCAGGGCCTGAGCAGCGCCTGGCGTGTGGTAGGCATGTGGCAAATATGTGCTCAATGCATGCATCATGGGGTCCTGTGAGGCTTGAATAAAATAAGCATCGAAGCTGTGTTTACCCAGGGCCGGCTGAGTCCGCAGGAGCCACGGTTATTTCAGGGACCAGGAAACACTGTGCCAGTAACCAGATCTGGGACTGAGAGACTGAGGGCAAAGGTCCCTGGGGTCCGTGCGGGGTGGGAGGTCAGAAGTTAAGGTCAAGGTGGGGAAGCCTGACTTATTCAAAGGGGGCAGTCAGGCCAGCAGCAGAGAAAACTGTTCTCCGGGCCTTGTGGCCGCTCCAGGAAGCTGAGACTCAAAAACAGGTGGGCAGGGGTGACCCCGGTGAGGTTTTGGGGGTTCCAAGTCCACCGTGCCAGTAGCTGCTGCTGCATGATTCTGGGGAGTATGTGGTTTGCCGTCTCCCCTCCTTCATGCCTTGCACAGAGCGGAGTGGCCTGGGTTCACTGGGGTAGCGGGGTACAGAGAGGTACTAGAATCAGCCACAGATCAGAGCCAGGAGCCCTCGGCTGCGGGGCTGAGGCTGGGAGCAGGCCCGGCATGGAGAGCCGAGGGCCGTAGGACCCACTCAGTGCAAGTGGCAGCCCAGGCAAGTATGCTCGGCACGTAGAGGAGGCTTTGTTGTCTCAGCTGCTCTGCGGTTCTTGTTGTACCAGCAGCTCCGGACGCTGCAGACCAGGAGGCTGCCTCGGGGAAGGGCACGCGTGTCTTTGGCAGGTTTGATGGCGAGGCTCACGCCAGAGTTCTAGATCGCCTGGCTCGGAGCCCCCACCTAAAGCAGAGTGAACTGTTCTCTGCGCCTGTGGCAGCTCCAGGAAGCTGAGATCCAGTGCGAAGGCTGGGTCTTTCTCTGCCCGGCTCCACGTCTCATTTAAACACGGGTGACCAGGGGGAATTTGAACACTAATGAGAAATTATAGTCAATTTTATTTAACAATACTATTGTTACATTTTGAAGAGCTCATATATATATATATATATATATATATATACACACACACACACACACACATATATATACATATACAGTGGTACCTCGAGATACGAGTGCCCTAACATACGAGATTTTTGAGATACGAGCCGTTGAGCGAGCGATTTTTGCTTTAAAATACGAGCAACATTTGAGATAGGAGTCATCGTGAGGATCGGCCGGCTGCACATGACCCACCAGTTTACGGCGACTCGAGCGTCTCATAGTTTCCCACGCCTCAAGGTTACGGAACGAATTAAACTCGTATCTCGAGGTACCACTGTATATATTTATTTATATATACACACACTAGAGGCCTAGTGCACAAAATTTGTGCACTTGGGGGCTAGCGTCCCTCAGCCAGGCCTGCACCCTCTCACAGGCCGGGAGCCCTCAGGGGATATCCATCTGCCATGGAAGTGGAGAGGCTCCTGCCACTACCGCTACGCTCACCAGTCATGAGCCCGGCTTCTAGCTGACTGGTGCTCCCCCTGTGGGAGTGCACTGACCACCGGGGTAGCTCCTGCGTTGAGCGTCTGCCCCCTGGTGGTCAGTGTGCATCATAGCAACCAGTCGTTCTGCTGTTCATTCAATTTGCATATTAGCCTTTTACTATATAGGATATATATGTATATGTATGTATGTATGGTGTGTGTGTATGTATATATATATATATATATATGTATATATATATATATATATATATATATATATATATATAATCCATTGTTAGATACATGTTTTTAATAAGCAGAGAAGAGCAGGTTAGGGCGAAGGCAAACAGGATTGGCTGTGAGTTTGATGATGGTTGAAGCTGGTTGGTGGCAGCGAGGTGAACCTTCAGGCCCAGCACAAATTCCAGATAACCACAGTGGCTTGTGACACTGTCGCGTTTACTGTGCTGGCCTGGGTACAAGGACACCGAGCCCTATCTGGCGTTCCTCCTCAGACGAAGCACAGAGGACAGTTGTGGGAGTTATTAAAGCAAAACTTTCCCAGCTGGCAGCTCTTCTCCAGCCAAGGTCACCCAGATACCGAGGCGAGCTCACTCTCACCATTCCTTCCTCTCGACTAAATGTAAAGCTAAAGCTCACATTTCATCGCTGCACTCACGTCTGGAGAGCATCTGACAAGTTTAAGCACCTTACATTCTGGTGAGCTGAGATTGAGTTTAAGCATCTTACAGTCTGGGTGATCTGTTACTGAGTTTAAGCACCTTACAGTCTAAATGACCTATGACTCAGTTTAAGCACCTTACAGACTAGATGAGGTATTACTGAGTTTAAGCACCTTACAGTCTGGGTGATCTATTACTGAGTTTAAGCACCTTACAGTCTAAATGACCTATGATTCAATTTAAGCGCCTTACAGTCTGAATGACCTGTTACTGAGTTTAAGCACCTTATAGTCTGGATGAGCTATTACTGAGTTTAAGCACCTTATAGTCTGGGTGATCTGTTACTAAGTTTAAGCACCTTGCAGTCTGGGAGATCTGTTACTGAGCCTAAGTACCTTACAGTCTGGGCGACCTGTTATTGAGCTTAAGCACCTTGCAGTTTGGGAGATCTGTTATTGAGCTTAAGCACCTTGCAGTCTGGGAGATCTGTTACTGAGCTTAAGTACCTTATAGTCTGGGCGACCTGTTACTGAGCTTAAGAACCTTACAGTCTGGGCGACCTGTTACTGGGTTTAAGCACCTTACAGTCTGGGCGACCTGTTACTGGGTTTAAGCACCTTACAGTCTGGGCGACCTGTTACTG